>CAUYPK010011839.1:0-10197 GCA_963574355.1 Loris lydekkerianus | reverse complement strand
CCAATGTACTCAGCCCTACTATGAAGCTAAATTACAGCTTTCACATGAAGGCTATAACCCAACTATAGCACAAGACTATGGGGAAAGGGCCAAGGAAGGGGAAGGGAGGGGGGAGGTTTTGGTGGAGGGAGGGTAATGGGTCGATTGCACTAATGTACACAGCTATGATTTAACAATAAAAAAAAAAGATCAATTACATCAGAATCTCTAGGGTGGGGCCCAGGCACAAGTATATGTTTTGTTTTTTAAGTCAGATCATTTTACTTTTCTACCCCAAAACTTCCATTGGTTTCTCATCTCAGAATAAAAGTTAAAGTCCCCACAATGACCTAGGTGGCCTTGAATTAGCAGTTCTCGGGCTCACATGGAGGGCTTGTTAAAACACAAACATCTCCATCCCCAGAGTCTCTCACTCAGTATGTCTGCAGCAACCCGATACTGCAGGACCAGAGACTACACTTTGAGGCCTTCTGCCTTACACGATCTGGCCCGCTACCTCCAGACAGCACCATCTACCTCTTTCCTCATGGTCTGTTCCAGGTACACTGGTCTGTCTGGTTCCTAAAACAGGCCAGGCCCTCTGTCACTTTGAGCTCTCTATCCTTGCTGTTTCTTCCACCTGGAGATCCCTCCCTCACTGCTCTCCTGTCTCACTTATATGTTCCATTATCAGTGAGGCTTTTCCCAACACCTTATTGAAAATTGCTTTCCTCCTCCCCTCCTTACCCCACTTCTCTGCTTTAGTTTTCCTTAGTTCTTCTGACCATCCAATATATATATACACATGCATATGTATGTACTGTGCATATTTCTTAGGCCTCTCCAACACACACTAACGCATAAACCTTATGAGAGCAAGGATTTTGTTTTGCTCACTATGTCCACAGCGTCTAGAACCATGCGTGCCACGCAGTAGGTCTCAATAAATAAAAACGCAGTAAAAATCCCACAACCTGAGAGACCAGACACAAGTGCCTGTAGCTCCGATGAACGCCACGGGAGGCCGCTGTTGCGTCACGGATTGGACAAGCGGGCGCGCCGATACTATTCCTCCCACGGCCCTCGGGCTTAGCAGAGTCCAGGGAGGGAAACAGCAGGCAGCACCTCCACCGCCAAGCAAGCCCTGCTGGTGGAAGTGTGTTTATTACCGCCTCCTAAACCCATGTTCAGTAAGCTTTGGAGGAGGGAATGCACTAAGGTGAGAGCGTTTCAACAAGTCCCGGACAGTGTTTGATAGACACCAGCTCCTGGAGAAACAGGAAGGGAAGTAATGAACCTTGCCTGCTCCTGGTAGACACCGTTGAGTGTGTGAATTAGGATGGGGAGTCACTCCAATTTGGAGTCTAGACACCAAATTCCTAAGAATTCCAGAGGGGACAGGCATGGAAGCTCACTTGAATTATCCCTTCCTGCATTGGAAATGTTCCAGAGCCCACTCTTTGCCCTTTCCTCATTAATATGGCCATCTATCTATCCATGGGCACATGGGCATAAATTCATATATACATCTGAAGGCTCCAGGAAATGGAATCCAGATCTCTTTTAAACTCCCCACTTTTATTCTTCATGACACTATAGATAAAAGCTCTGGGATTGCGAATGCTTCTTTAAAAAGACTCTGTCCCACCTCTAGAACCACTCATGGTTCTACCAGTGGTTCTCAACCTTCCTAATGCCGCAATGTATTTTCATTGTTACAAAGGGATCACGACCCACAGGTTGAGAACAGCTGTACGCTGTGGACATAGTGAGCAAAACAAAGTCCAGTGTACCTGGACCAGTGTACCTGGAACAGACTATCAGGAGACTTAAGACTTACCTGAAGAAGGTGGTTAGCACATCTGTGTTCCCTACCTTATGCATTAGTTGTGCTCATCAAATGATGAAATCTTGCAAACCCTCCTAGCAAACCATACAAAAGTCGGGATAGTTTTTCTGATGATAGTGGTGATGACTTCTCAGCTTTCACTAGTGGCATTGGACCAATGGAGATTTATCAAAAGACCAGTTTTTGTTGTTCTGAGAACAGGCCAGACCCTCTGTCACTCTCTTTCCCACACAGCTATAAACTCAGGAAAGTCACAGGCTTATTTGCATGTGTTTTGCCTAAAGTTTAAGAATAATAACATTATTAATAATAATAGCTAAAAATTATGAAACCCTTGCCCTGGACCAAAAAAAAAAAAAAAAACCATTACAGACTATTTTGTTTAATCCTCACAAAAAGTCTACATGGTAAGAACTATTCTAATCCTCCATTATATAGATGAGGAATCTAAAACTCAGAGAGGTTAAGTAACTTGCCCCAAATAACAGACTAATAAATGAGTCTTGGACCCAAGAAGTCAGCCATGTTTTTGTATCCTCCACACCAGGGCCTGCTGAGTGAGCTAGAGAGAATGAAATCAGACTTCTCACAGAATAGTAGCAAGAAGTGGTAGATAAGCCATGAGCCTTAGAGTCAGGCAGACCTGGTATGCATCCAGCTTTACTACTTCTGAACTGCATAAACAGGCAGATGATTTTACTCCCTCAGCTATTGGTTTTTCCTCTGCAAAATGAAGATATTTCCTTTGAAACGTTGTTAAATGAGATAACACATAAATCTCTCATCCTAGTTCCTGTGAAAGTAAATGTCCATTAACTATTATCTACTTCCGAGTCCCCATTAAAGGTGAAAACACCACCTAAATGTCTTAGTCCCTGTTTCTCAGTGATCCCTTAGACTTCATGGTCAGTCCTCAGGTCATCTACAGGTAAGATGCAATTGGTAGTCTAGGACTTTGACTTTCTTCAGTTCTCTCTTAGCCAATACCCCTGCCTGGATCCTGAGAGATAGGGCCTAAGTCTTTGCCCATCCCCCTGCCCTCTTGCTGGCCCTTCTTTCCTGCCCCCTCCATAGATCTATGAGGATAAATGGGACAAGGAGAGGCTAAAAGCTCCCTTTGTCATCAAGAAAATTTAAAAGAAGAGATGGGGTAATGTGAAGGGGAAAGGTCAGTGGCTTGGGTCTTGCCTGTTCTCCAGCTAAGAGCCTCTTAGCTCTAAGTTACTCGCTTGGGCACCTCAAGATTTCACTTAGTGGCACAGTCTAGAATCACAGTATTAGAGCTGAAAAAGGCCTTAGAGATTATTTCATTTTCAGCCAAGCTTCACACTTGGTAGATGAGGAGCACAGGGTGATTAACTTGCCCAGAGACTTACATTAGCAGAGCTGGCCTCAGTACCCTAGAGTCCTGGCTCCCATCCTCTTTGTCTTGTATCACTCTGACTTCCAGGATCTTGCCATTCTTTTTCCCTGCAGCTTGACACAGTCACAGGTGCAGTGGTGGACTCTGCCCTCCCAGTGCCATCTTCTTCCCAGAGCTCTGGGTCTGCTGGACACCACGTAGGGCCCAGTAAGCTCCTGATTGCCCAGGACCTCTACCCTAAGGCATCTGCCTTGGGCAAAAACCAATGTCCTGAAGTTTTACCATTTCTCTATCAAAACTTACCTTTCCAACAGTCCTAGCCAACTGTAAAATTCATAACAAAATCTGCTATATAATAAGCTCTCTTATGTTTATGACTAAAGGACTCAGGTCTATGGTTGTTCATTTTTAAAACTGGTCTCCCAGAGGAATGAAATCTTTATCTAAAGGACTAAAGCCCTTGTTATAGAAGAATCTGAAGTCATTTATCTCCATTTCCTTAGAGCACTGTTTCAATCAATCTCTCCTTTTCACCCAGTGCCTGCAGTCAGAGAGTGAAAGAAACATGAGGAGGCTTCCAGCTGCCCTGTTACTACCTCTTGCCGCAACTCCCAAAGCACTTGAATTCTCTCCTTCCTAAAAATCTCAGGCATCCAAATGCCTCGTTTCCATAGGACTTTAACTCTTTCTGCAGTGCTTTCTAAGTAAATTCAAATAATAAAAATGCTAGTGGTGGTGCCACCATCTGCAGTAGATTCATTCTGTATGTTATTCACTGTGGTTCCAAGGGACACAGAGAACCCCCAATGAAGGCCAAGAGCTAGGGTGACTACATGGCCCTGTTTATGCCTGCTGTTCTGGCATGATTATTAATCTTGCCTTTGACTCACAGCATCCCAGTTTGGTTGATAAACTATTTGGTTACCCTATTAAAAGCATGGGCTTTAGAGTTTGACCAGGATTCAAACCCCAGCTTGCTTTACTGGGTGAGTTGACTGTAGACATGTTACTTAAGGTCTCTGAGGCTCAGTTTCTGCAGACAGAGGATACTATTAGTATCCAATTCATAGGATCATTTGGAAGGACTGAATTTGTGCAGGATCAAGCACATGGTAATATTGTAATGAGTCACTTCTGATTCTAGAGTTACAGGACATCCACATATATCAGCATATGGAGACTTGCCTAGACAAGGACAAAGACTCTTTTGAGTGATGTCTGGTCTTATAACCAGACAGACTAGCATTCAAGTCCCAGCTGTGCTACTTACTAGCTCTATCACACTGGAAATGTAAAAGATCTTTCTAAGCCTCACCTTATTATCTGTTCAATGGAGATAAAAAATATTTCATTGAGTTGTTGTGAGGAGAAGCTAATGTTAAAGTGTTATTTGCATTGTAGAATAAATTTAAAAAGAAAGAAGATAAAGATATTAGACAGCACTATGTACAAACTCAATACATGCTGCCTCTTATTGTTACATTTGGGACAAGTGAGGCACAGAGAGGTGCAAAGACCTGCCAGGTATACATCTAGAATTCACCAGCAAGGACAGAAGCAGACCTGGCCCTGTGCTCTTTCCACTATGTCCTAAGGTCTCTAAGGACTACATTTTCCTTCCTCCTTGGGTCAAAATGGTGTCCTACACCATCAACATTATTTCCAAGTCTAATTCTGTCTCAAGCTCTCCCCTTCTTTATCATGGAAATTAGAGACAAAAAAAGGAAGCATCATGATGACATGCAGCTGGCCCTGGGATTTTGGATTAGAACCAAATTTCATGTTTGTGGAACTGATGTCAATTTGCTGGCTATTTGACATTGGGCAAATTACTTCACCCCACTGAGCTGCAATTTCCTCATGTGTAAAAAGAAAATCATACCCTCACAGGGTGAACAGCAGACTCAAGTCTTTCTGACTCTCAAGCCCATGCTTTTAACCTCCATTCTGCCTCCAGTCAGAAACTATTTGGTCTCATGCCATTTGGGCAGCAGTTAAAATGATGGCAGGTAGTAACACTTGCATTTCAAGCTTATAGGATTGAATTCAAAAGTTTGAGATTTGGTAATCATTTGTACCTTCATATTAATATGAAAATTTTTTAAATGTATGAGATGTGGGCTAAGGTATAAGGTATGATGCTACCTCATGCAGATAGGTATTTTATTAAAAAATAGTCTACAAAGCATTTGGCCTATTTTTGTTTTCCCCACCTATAATGCTTCAACACAAACCACCACCTGCCAGCCAAAGCCAGCCTGCCACCTATTTTTGTAAATAGAGTTTTACTGGAGCAGAGCCATGCCCATTCATTTACTTATTGCATATGGCTGCTTTCTTGCTACTATAGCAGATGAGTAGTTGCAACAGACTGCAATGGCTAAAATATTTGCTATCTGACCCTTTACAGATAAAGTTTGCAACCCTGCTACAGGGTATACCTCCACTTCTGGTTTAAATCCTGACAACTGCGATAACACCTGGTGCTACTGAGCACTTACTCTGTGCCAAGAGCTATTCTAAGGGCTTTGTATGTACTGTCTTATTTAATACTTGCAACAACTCCATGACATGTACACACACAATTATTTCATTTCATGAGTGAGTGAGTAAATAAAGATAGAAAGAGGTTACATAACTCGCTTAAGTCCAGTAGCTGGTAAGTGGCACAGCTGAGATTCTAACAGAAGTAGTATTAGATTTCCTTAGAAACTTTCACACACGTATTCTTTTGTGATGACCTTGACCACTAATGATATGAGAGACAGCGTTAGGTGGTTCATAAGCACATTATTAAAAAACATCATTTCCTATGGTGAGAAAGCTATTCCCTTTTAAGTTCTCTTTAAAATGACAAATTTCCCTTTTAACAGAGAGAGTGAACAGTCTCTTCACACTTAGCAGTAACTTGCTAAAATTTAACGTTTAAATTATTTCAAATTTTAAATGTAAATTATATTTAAAATTTAATATTTAAAATGTATCACTTCATTCCATAGCATTTATTTTTTGTGGTTGCCTTGTATTTGTGGCAAACAATCCTTGCTTTCTCTTTACAGCAGTTTTCCTTCAAAATAAATTTATTTAGGAATAAAGAAAATGGAGTTGATTCGAATGTTAAGGAAAGCATGTTAATAATGGTGTACTTGGTATATAAATATGACAAAAATCATGACAGTGGTGCAGAAATCAATGACAGAGGTGGGACGCCCTCCCAGAGCACTCCTGTACCAGGAGTCAGGTGCCCCAGCCAGCAACAGTTTGGTACATGGCTGTGGGCACATCGGTCCCCTCCCTAAGCTCAGGTTCCCTATCTATTGAGAGTGGGAGTTTGAATTAAATTATCTCTAACATTCTGTGACATCCCAGTTTATTCTTCCTGGCCTGGAATTTGCCGTACTTTAACTTGAGCCAGATTAAATTAGATTTACAAACCCAGCATTTCAAACCCTGTTAAAACAAAGGACTCAGCTGCACCCCCTGCATCATTTCCTCTTAGAGTAAGTCTGTTAATCCCCCATCTAGATTCCTATAGAAAAAGGTGAGGCAATAAATGCATGTGGTACAGAATTCAATTTGTGCTTCTTGCCTAGAAATTAAACAGGTCTGGTTGGTCCGTGGCATTTACCAGGAGAAAGATAAGTTCCTTGACATTTCCTCATTCATAGTTATTCCGCCTGGGCCCCAGCACGCCCTGGCCTGATAGGGTTTCTGTCCCTCTGGAGCAGTCTGTGTGTAGTCATAGCTCACTATGCCTGGAAGAAAAAAAGAAGAATTTTTATTAGAAAACACAAGACACAGCACTGCAAATGGATTCCAAGCTTATGTGAAAAGCTACATAAGAAGTATGTTAAAAGTAAAAGCCAAAGGGGCGTGAGTGAAAAGACCCATTCTTCTTACCTTTGATGAGATTTGGGGAGGGGGGATACCCAGGGTAGGCCAGGTATAATAACCTATGCTGTTCATCTGCTAGATTTAGTTCTCTTAACCCCACATGAATCCTTGGAAGTAGGAGTTACCATCATTTATTTTATTAGTTTTATTACATTTTATAGTACAGATTAAGACACTGACACTCAGAACAATTACAGTCCTCTCTAACATTACAGTCTTAATAGGTGTGGGTGTTGTTTCCTGTTTCACATACAAGGAACTTGATATTTAGGAAGATTACTAAGTGCTAGAGTCAGGATTTGAATGCAGATCTGACTCTGCAGGTCCCCTCCCCCCTTCCTTTCATGGAACCTCAGGAAAACTTTGCCTTATTGCCTTCTAGTATTCAGCAGGAGAAAGGAAGAGAGGATGAGAAGTAGGGGGTTTGATTGTAATGGAGATGACAGTAAGAGGAGGCAGAAGGAAGGAGCTGGAGATTTCTCCCACACGCCAAATCTTCATAAAGGCGCAGACCTCACTCAACAGCATCGTCAGTGTTCATTCCTCAGTGTGCGTCAAGAATTCTTACATAGTCAAGATGATGCATTTTTTTTCCCCAGCCATCCACGTAAATTTGAAACCATCTGTCAACTCTTCCTAATGACAGCTGATGGAGATATCTGTGGCCAAAAGGCACCAGCGCCAGCAAGGTACAGGTTAAGAGTCCAATTTTTGTCTTGATTAAAATTCTTTCCTACGGGTTCTTAGGTTATGCACACAGAATGTGAAACACGAGGTACCGGCAGGGCCAGAACCTGTGCTCCGAGGAAGTCCCCATCTGTAGTGGGCATTGTCATCCCACCCACCACCCCTTACATCCCCTTTAGCATTTCTGTGATCCC
The DNA here is from genome assembly GCA_963574355.1 of Loris lydekkerianus. NCBI lineage: Eukaryota > Metazoa > Chordata > Mammalia > Primates > Lorisidae > Loris > Loris lydekkerianus. The sequence goes on along the minus strand of CAUYPK010011839.1, from coordinate 2,231 downwards.
TCTGCCAGCTTCTGTGTGCTCTGTTCCTAATAGCCCACCCTGCCACATTTTTCAGAGGCCTGCCATCAGGCTGCTGGGTCTGCTCTGCCCTCACTTTTAGAGAAGTTAAAGTGTCTAGGAGCCAATTTCAACTGGGGCAGGAGGATGAAAGTCTAGTTCTCTTCCCTCAAGTTAGAGGCAGCACTAAGGTATAATTTATACTCCAGAGCTCCCCACGGGATCAGGCTGGGATGGAGAAACCACACTTTTCTTGGCCTCTTCTGCATCCTATTCTGTACCCCTACTTCCTTACCAGTTGCTCCCAAGAGCACTCCCTTCAAAAGTCACAAGCAAATACAGCATCATCTCAGGAGCTCCTTCTGGGGAACCTGACCTAAGACATAATTTCTCACCCATCAGCTACCTTCTTTTCCTCTATACCCACAGACTATCTTCTTCTTAATAAGACACCCCCTCACCAGCATCTCCTGAATCAGTCTCCCTGTGGAAGTTCATCTTGTGGATATTAACCTGATCAATGAGTATCACTGTTTAAAGTTATCACTTGGTTTCTAGGCAACAATAAACTCAAACTAGTGATGTTCATCTTCATCTTATGTATAAAGCCTTTTGGATAAGAGAATTCCACTACACATAATGCTGGCCTTACTCCTTAACAGAAAGAAAAAAGTAAGAAAATTAGAGTTGAGTTTCTTCCGGTCCATCCACTTATTAAATAGACAACCTTAGATAAGTGACCTAACCTTTTTTTATTTTATTTAAAAAAGGAAAAGGAAAAGGAAAAAGTTTTCTCCTTGATTTGATGTCAGATGTATTCTTTGTGAACACAAAGAAAACTTAGAAAACTTAGAAAAGTATAATAATCCAGGTACCCTACTATCAAACCAACACATTTTATGAAATTTCTCTTTTTTTTAATTTATTTAATTTTATTGTTGAATCATAGCTGTGTACATTAGTGCAATCAAGGGGTACAATGTTCTGGTTTCATATACAATCTGAAATATTCTCATCTAACTGTTCAATGTAGCCTTCATGGCATTTTCTTAGTTACTGTATGTAGGCATTTGTATTCTACGTTTAGTAACTTTTGCCTGTACCCATTCTAAGATGCATCATAGGTGTGGCCCCACCCATTACCTTTCCTCCACCATGACCTCCCCCCTCCTTTCCCCTTCCTTGGCCCTTTCCCCATAGTCTTGTGCTGTAGTTGGGTTATAGCCTTCATGTGAAAGCTATATTTTAGCTTCATAGTAAAGCTGAGTACATTGGATACTTTTTCTTCCACTCCTGAGATACTTTGCTAAGAAAAATATGTTCCAGCTCCATCCATGTAAACATGAAAGAGGTAAAGTCTTCATCTTTCCTTAAGGCTATATAATATTCCATGGGTATACATGTACCACAATTTGCTAGTCCATTTGTGGGTCGGTGGGCACTTGGGCTTCTTCCATGACTTAGCAATTATGAATTGGGCTGCAATAAACATTCTGGTACAGATTTCTTTGTTATATTGTGATTTTTGGTCTTTTGGGTATAAACCTAGTAAAGAAATTATAGGATCAAATGGCAGGTCTATTTTTAGGTCTCTAAGTATTCTCTAAACATCCTTCCAGAAGAAACATATTAGTGTGCATTCCCACCAGCAGTGTAGAAGTGTGCCCTTTTCTCCATATCCACGCCAATACCTCTGGTTTTGGGATTTTGTTATGTGGGCTACTCTTACTGGGGTTAGATGATATCTCAAAGTAGTTTTCATTTGCATTTCTCTGATGATTAAGGATGATGAGCTTTTTTCATCTGTGTGTAGATTTTGCATCTGTCGTCTTTAAAGAAGTTTTTCTTCAAGTCCCTTGTCCACCCTGAGATGGAATCACGTGTTCTTTTCTTGCTAATACGTTTGAGTTCTCTGTGGATTCTGGTTATTAGACCTTCATTGGAGGTATAACCTGCAAATATTTTCTCCCATTCTGAAGGCTGTCTGCTTGCTTTACTCACTATGTTCTTGGCGGTGCAGACGCTTTTTAGTTTGATCAGGTCCCAGTAGTGTATTTTTTATACTGCTTCAATTGCCTAGAGAGTCCTCCTAATAAAATATTCACCCAGGCCGATTGCTTCAAGAGTTTTCCCTGCACTTTCTTCAAGTATTTTTATAGTTTCATGTCTTAAGTTTAAATCTTTTATCCAGTGAGAGTCTATCTTAGTTAATGGTGAAAGGTGTGGGTCCAGTT
>CAUYPK010011834.1:0-21237 GCA_963574355.1 Loris lydekkerianus | reverse complement strand
CCATGGAATATTATGCAGCCTTAAAGAAAGATGGAAACTTTACCTCTTTCATGTTTACATGGATGGAGCTGGAACATATTCTTCTTAGCGAAGTATCTCAGGAATGGAAGAAAAAGTATCCAATGTACTCAGCCCTACTATAAAGCCTAATTATAGCTTTCACGTGAAGGCTATAATCCAACTATAGCACAAGACTATGGGGAAAGGGCCAAGAAAGGGGAAGGGAGGGAGGAGGTTTTAGTGGAGGGAAGTTAATGGGTGGGGCCACATCTATAGTGCATCTTAGAATGGGTACAGGTAATTGCACTAATGTGCACAGCTATGATTCTACAATAAAAAAAAAAGAAAATGGAATAAATAAATTAATTAATTAATCAATTAATAAAATAAAATAAAATAAAATGTGGGACACAGCCAAAGCACAGGTTAAAAGGAAATTTATAGCATAACATCCTTACATCAGATGAAAGATAAAATTTCAAATCAGGTATACACACCTCTGAAAATGAAAGGACAAAGATTCCAGAGTATAAGCATCATGCCTAACACTGTTCTCAAGGATAGGATTGAAATTGGCAAATAGATACTCACCTTTTGATCAATTGTCTGAGTGAGAGCATTGATAATCCACAAAGAGGAGACAGGGGTAAAGTGAAAAATACAGAGCTTGGAGTAGTTTCTCAGAAGGACCGAAAGTAATTAGGGCAATTGCCCCCACATGGGAAAGGGACAGGAAAAGATCTCAGGCTCAGTTCTTCCCATAAGGATACTGCAACTGGGATGGTAGGAAAATACCTCCACCATAGCAGGCCTGTGCACTGATACAGAGACCTAACAGGAGGGTGTGCAGCTGTGTTGCACTGGACAGAGAAAACAGCTGGCTTGTGATCCATGGGCACTGCTGCTAGCATAATTGCAACATCCCAATCCTGGAACAATACTTTTACCCAGGTGCCAGGGTCTGTGACTTTCGCTTCTCCCTTGCACCTGCAAGATAGGGAGGGTCTAGGGAATCCAAGCACTTGTGTGCCCTCCATTGGCAGATGACATGACCTCTACCTTTTGAGGCCTAGGAAAGAGCATCCACTGTACCCACTGATGTGTCCTGTGTAATCTCATTCTAACAAATTTCCCTTGGGACTTGAAAGGAGCATATGACTGTAGCCCATGGAACTTCAGCATGTAAACCCATTATTGCTGCTTCTGTATGAAAAAACATGAAGAGGACAAAATAGGGGACAGCCACCACCTTTGGATCTGGGAGCACTTCATGCCACAAACCTGTGTCATCTCACTCAGGTGCCCTGGGTAGTGCCCTGTCCTGTCCACATATCCTGCACTGCCTGCACACCCTGTTCTGTAACCATCATTCCCCATGCACATGAGCATCCCACCTTGCAGACTTGCTTCTATCTGTGTAGGCACTCTGACCCCGGCATCTGTTCTGTCCTTGGTTCCCACTCCACCACATAAGTGAACTTTTCAATGGAGACCTGCTTCTCACCATGCCCCATTAGCTAACAGAACTACTAAACCCCATACTTTCTATGCCCTGCATCATACTCTGTATTGATCTCACCCCACTCATGCACCTGGCTTCTGAGCCTCCAAGGTCTGCAGGTGTGAGCACCAATGTACTTCTTCCCTCACACCAATGAATGGCCCTGACATTGACACCTGGTGACAAACACAGGAGAACACAGGGTACTCAACAAAGCAGGAACATTAAACACTCACAGTACATCCTCCACTCTCCTGTCTGGTCAAGCTTCTGGGATAGGATCCAAATACACTCGTCAATGATCCACCCCTATCTTTACCAACCCACAAAGGTCACAGAAAAAGATAACAAGTGCATTGCATCTTCCCTTTGCTTCCAGCTTAGGGAAGAGATCCCAGGAAGGAAGCAGTATAAAAACTATGGCAACATAAAAATCAAAACAAAACAAAACTACAGTCTTTCTCAACATGCTCAAAGGATCACAATGGCTCTTTAGCAATGAGCTGCAACAAAAAAGAAATTGTTGAAAGGACATATATGCAATTCAGATTATGGATGGCAAGTAAATAAATGGCTTTGAGGAAATAATATAACATCATCTCAAAAAAATTTCCCAAAATAATTCAGGAAATGAATGAAAAATGTACTAAAGATATAAATATTAAATAACAGAAGAAACATAGCAGAACTTGAAGAAATGAAAAAGTAACTTAGGGAATATATCACAATAAACCAGAAAGGTTTAACAACATCAAAAGCTTCATTTATCACAAGAAAGAATTTCATGGCTTGAACATAGAGATTTAAGAAGTTACCCTGTCACTAAGACAAATAAAATAATTTGAATAGCCACCTTACTAAAAAGGAAATTGAATTATTTAAATATTTTTGACAAAGAAATCTCAAGGTCCAGGAGGTTTTGTAGGAGAATTATGCCACACTTTTAAATAATTCACAAGATTAGCACACAATGTTTGTCAGAAAATAGATGAAGAAACACTTTGTGATTTATTTGATGAAGGATTATCCTGAGACCAAAATTAGACAAAGATTGTAAAAGAAAAAAATATATATATACATATTATCCCAGTGCTAAATGTGATTTTTTTTTTCTTGTTTATGAGTTTGAGTTCTATGTGGATTCTGATTATTATTCCTCTGTCTGGTTCATAAGACACAAATAACATAATATATATATATATATATACACAAGGATCACAGTACATCCTCCACTCTCCTGTCTCTCCTGTCTGCCTGTCTAATCAAGCTATTTACTTACTGGCTTTCAGAAGCAATCACACCAATGAGGCTGATCACAGAGGAAAACTATATATATCATATATCACACAGCATATGTGAACCTATATTTAAACTTTGGCATCACACTTAAAAATTTTCGCAGCATGCCTAACATCCTGCCACAGTACCCCAGTGTGCTGCAGCATACTGGTGAAAATCACTGATGTTAATGTAAAAAAAAAAAAACCCTGAAAATTTTAGCAAATAGAATTCAGCAGTACAAAAATAAATATATATATATATATAATGTGTTTATTACCAGGATGCCAGCTTTAATTACCATCCAAAAATTACTTAATGTAATTCAACAACTGCAAGTTAAAGAAGAAAAATCACGTAATCGATCTAATTATGCAGAATGGCTGTTTGAAAAAATTTGTTACATAATTATAATATAAGCTCTCAGAAAACTAAGCATAGAGAAGAACTTGCTCAACTGAATAAAAAGGTTTTCCAAAATCTTAATAGTTAACATTATTTATAATTAAGAAGTATTGAATTATTTTCCCCTAATATTGGTAACAAAACAAAAATGTTCAATGTCATTTTTCCAACTTAATACTTTTTATACATTTCCTATTAGTATAAGTCTACAATTAGATTTCATTATTTGCATTTATTAGGAAAATTCCAAGTTGTAGTTGAGCCATTCACCCAAGAAATGTGTCATATACTCCTACATTGTGCCCCTTAGGTGTCAGTTTACCAAACCTCTCCCCCTTCCCCTCTACTTTTTCACTCTTCCCCTTCCCCCCACTTGAATTTAGTTGTATTTTTCTCTCATGTGGGTATGTTGCTCATCTCCTAGTTTTAAATTACTATTTAGTATATTGGATGCTTATTAATCCATTCTTTTTATAATTTACTTAAGAGGATGCTCTCCAAATCCATCCAGGTAAATACAAAACATGTAAAGTCTCCGTCTTTATTTATGATCCAATAGTATCCCATGGTGTACATATACCATGATCTATGTATTCATTCATGGACACTTGTTTTGTTTCCATATCTTGGTAAATCATGAATTGAGCTCAAATGAGCATTCTAGTTGCCAATGTCTTTATGGTAAAATGTTTTACTTTCCTCTGAATGGACACCTAGTAATGGGATTGTGAAATCAAATGGAAGGTGTACTTTTAGCTCTTTGAAGATTCTCCACACTTCTTTCCAAAAAAGCTGTATTAGTTTTCAATTCCATGAACAGTGTATAAGTGTTCCCTTCTTTCCACATAAGTGCCAGCATCTACACCTTTGGGACTTTGTGATGTGGGCTCTTCTCATTGGGGTTAGGAGATATTTCAAGGTGGTTTTGATTTATATTTCTCTGACTATTAGGGAGAATGAGAATTTTTTATGTGTTTTTTTTGCAAATCGTCTGTCTTCTTGGGAAAGAAATTCTGTTTATTTCTCTTGCCTAGTGATAAATGTGATTGTTTGTTTTGTTCTTCTTTACTAGTTTGAGTTCTGTGTGGATTATGGTTATTATCCCTCTGTCAGATTCATAAGACACAAGTATCTTCTTCTGTTTGGAGGTTGTCTATTTGCTTTAATTGCTGTGTCCTTAGCTGTGAAGAAGATTTTTTATCTTGATTATGTCTTATTTTGTTTATTTCAAATGAATATGACGGTACAAATATTTAGGTTACATAGTTTTCAAATCTTAGGAAAAGCTGAAGTTGTAGTTGAGCCCTTCACACAGGGGTTGTGATGAATATCTTCACATTCTGCACATTAGGTGAGATAACACCATTTTCCCTCCCCTCCTTTCTTCCTTCCTCCTTGATATATTTGTGTTTTACCTTTTATGTGTATATGTAGTTGTTTATATATTGGTTTCATATTATCATTGAGTACATTGGATATTAGCATTTTCATTCTTGAGAAAATTTACTGGAAGAATGTGTTCCAACTCCATTTAGGTAAACACAAAGATGTAAAGTCTCCATCCTTTCTTATGGCTAAATAGTACTTCATTATACGCATATACCATAGTTTTTTAATCCATTCATGGGTTGATGGGCATTTGGGTTGATTTTATGACTTGACATTTGTAAATTGACCCGAAATAAACATTCTGGTGCAAATGTTCTTGTGGTAAAATGATTTTTATTCCTCTGGGTAGATACCTAAATAATGAGATCGTGGAATCAAATGGAAGATTGATTTTTAGTTCTTGAAAAATTCTCTATAGTTCTTTCCATAGAGGTCCCATTAGTTTGCAACTCCATGAGTAGTGCAAAAGTGTTTCCTTCTCTCCACATCCATACCAGTATCTGCAGAATAGAGACTTAGTGATATGAGCTAATCTCACAAGTGTCAGGCAATATCTCAGAGTGATTCTGATTTTCATTTCTCTGACATTAGGGATGATGACCATTTTATCTTGTGTTTATTGGCCATTTGTCTGTCATCTTCAGATAAGTTTCTGTACAAGTTTCTTTCCTACTTGTAGATGGGATTGTTTTTTCTTTTCATGTTAGTTAGAGTTCTCTGTATTCTAGTTATCAGGACTTTGTCAGATTCACAATATGCAAATATCTTCTCCCATTCTGAACACTGTCTATTTGCTTTAGTTGTGGTACTCTTAGCTCGGCAGAAGCTTCTTAGCTTAATAAAGTCTCATTTATTTATTTTTGATGTTGCAATTGTGGAGGGAGGGGCTCTTCTTCATAAAATCTTTTCCCATGCCAATTTTCTCTAGAAATTTCCATACATCCTCTTCTGGGATTCTTATTGTTTCACTCCTTAAGTTTAAATCTTTAATCCAGTGAGAGTCAATTTTAGTCAGTGGTGAGAGATGTGAGTCTAGTTTCAGCCTTCTACATGTAGCTAACCAGTTCTCCCTGCACCATTTATTAAATAGAGACTTTTTTCCCCTAGTGTATGTTTTTGTTTGGTTTATCAAAAATTGAATGGCAATATGAGGGTGGTTTTGATCTTTAGGTTTACTATTTTGTTCCATAGATCTATGTCTCTATTTTTTTTTTAGCCAGTAACATACTATTTTGATCATTGTGGACTTGTAGCATAACATAATACTTTTAAAATATAATAATGGGAATTCTGCCTAGTGTTATGAGATAAGCAAAAGAAATATAAGGCACACATATATGGAACGCTCTATTTGTGTATGATATGATGACATACATAGAAAATACCTTATAGAATTAATAAGCAACTTTAGCAATTTCACAAGCTATAAGATTAATATAAAAATCCATTGCATTTCTGCATACTTGCAATGAACTCATGAAAGCAGAAGTTATAAATATAATGTCATTTCTAATAACTCCATGGAAATGAAAAACTTTGGTGTAAATCTAACAAAATGGACAAATTTTCTACGGTGAAAACTTAACAACATTAATGAAAGAAATCTAAAATAGTTGAAATAAATAGAGTGACATTGTGGTCTTGGAACAGAAGATAACACATTGAAAGTGCCAATTCTCCCAAAATGTACATATAAATTTCATATAACACCTATCAAAACTCATTAAAGATTTTTTTGTAGAAATCAAAAAAATACTTTAAAATTCATACAAAAATAAAGTAGAATACCTAAAAACTTTTTAGAAAGACCAGTAAAATTATAGAAATAAAAGTATTTGATTTCAAAATGTATTATAGTAACCAAGGCAGTACTATAGGTGCAAAAGAATAGATACGTCATTACTTAAAAAATATAAAGAATCTCCAACTAGGTATACACAAATAAAATCAACTGATTTTTGTTTTTACAAAAATGCAAAATCAATTAAATGGAGATTTTTCTTTCCAAGAAATGGAATTATAGTAATTAAGACATATATAGGCAAAAAATGAACCTTGACCTAAATCTCATACCTCTACAAAAATTAATCAAAAATGTATCACAATTTTAAATGTAAAACCATATAATTTTTAATATATAGGGAAAATTTTCAGAACATAACACTTGATGAAGAATTTCTAGACATTACACCAAAAGCACAATTCATCAATTAAAATAACATTGCATTAGATATCATCAAAATTAAAAACTTTTGCTCTGTGAAAGACTGTATTAAGACAACTAAAAGATTAGCTACAAACCACATGTCTGACAAAGTATTTAATCCTAGCATATATAAAGAACTCTAAAACATCCAACAGTTATGTTTCGTGATCGGAGACATGAGAGAGTCAGCAGCTTTGCCACAGGTGTGAGCTCGCTCCTGCCATGTTGATGGGCCCAGGAATGAATGACTACACACACAAAAGATGGCATGTAGCAAGGAAACTTTATTTTTTTTCCACTTTATATACATTGGTGGTGATGTAGAAACTTAATCTATAAACTTTATTATTACCTAAATCTTACCTAACTTACTCTATCTAAAATTAACTTGTGGGTAACTATCAAATCTCCACATTAACACAATTTCTTCTGTTTTTCACATTCCTCTCAGACATGCGTCAACCCTAACTACAAATCTGATTAAACATAACACAGGAACTGCAAGGGAAATGAGGAAGTGAAACTTCTCATAAGCACATTCAATTTACCCAGGATAGGTTTATGGCTTTGTTTCTCCACAGTACAGAGACCTTTAGGCTCTTTGAGACATTATGTTTTCACATATGTCAACCTCTGATCCGTGACTCTAGAAGTGAGGCTGTAACACCTGCGATCCCCAGGTCTGATGGAATGCATGACTTCAGAGCCATTGTTCCTGTAATTTTTCATTCTGTGTAGGCTCAGAGGAGCCCAGCCCTCTGTCCAGCCTTTTTGCTGTTTTCAAAAGCTGATTCTGTGTTAGCAAAAGCCAATTAACCCTTACCAGGCTCAATTCATGTGCTTCATGTGGGGAGCTCTGTCACCCCACATAGTTAAAGAACATTTTTTTTTTTTTTTTTTGAGGCAGAGTCTCATTTTGTCACACTTGGTAGAGAGCCTTGGCATCATAGCTCACAGCAACCTCCAACTCTTGGGCACAAGTGATTCTCTTGCTTCAGCCTCCTCAGTATTTGGGACTATAGGAGCCTGCCATAACTCCAGCTATTTTTAGAGACAGTGTCTCCTTCCCACTCAGACTGATATGGAACCTATGAGCTCAGGGCAATCCACCCACCTCAGCCTCCCAGAGTGCTAGGATTACAGGTGTGAGCAACCATGCCCAGCCTTAAAAGAACAAATTTAAAGATGGGAAAAAGACAGGAAGAGATATTTTACTCAAGAAGATACTGGATAGCAAAGAAGCATATTAAAAAAATGTTCCTTGGATGGGTGCCTGTGGCTCAAGTTGCTAAGGCGCCAGCCACATACACCTGAGCTGGCAAATCCAGCCCAGGCCCGCCAAACAACAATGATGGCTGCAACCAAGAAATACCTGGGCATTGTGGCAGGTGCCTATAACCCAGCTACTTGGGAGGTGGAGGAAGGAGAATTGCTTAAGTCCAGGAGTCGAAGGTTGCTTTGAGCTGTGATGACATGGTACTCTACCCTGGGTGACAGTTTCAGGCTCTGTCTCAAAAATAAATAAATAAATAAATATAAAATAAATGTTCCATATCACTAGCCATCAGGAAAATTACATTTATAGATTTGACTCAATTTGTACCAAAGAAAGTATGCAAACCAAAATTTTGTACCCCTTAATATTCTGGAAATTAAAAAGAGAAAGAGAAAAAATATTAGAAACACTATAACCTCATGGAGCTGTAGTTCTTTCTGGTAGGTTTGTGGAAGAGGGGGACACTTACCATTACTCTGTTCATCAGTCCTTACTAAGCCCAGGCAGACCCAGCCACATTTGCCCTGTCTAAGAGTGTGCCTCCCTGAAGCGGCAAACCTATCAGAGGTACTAGTAGCCATAGAAAATGTGCCTATAAGGATCTTGACAAGCCAGCCCAGATCCGCTTTAGCCTTGCACCAAGAGCAAAATATAAAACGATCCAAAAAGGAAAAGATGATGTTACCATTATAACGATGCTGCCACCATTCGGAAACAAATGCAAGTTTTATATCCAGAAGCTAGAATGCTAGTGAAACTGTCAAAGTCTCAAGATATAGAAGCAGAAAATGACTTCATATCAATAGTCATCACCACTGGCTCTCTTTTAGATTCTCACACCAAGATTCTTCAGAACGAGATTTATACAACTATCATTTCTGCATCCTTCCAGAAGGCTTTGGAAAGGGTATTAAAATCTTTATCAACATGCTTCTACCTATGGAATTAAGTGACAGAGATACTTTGTTAAACAGTGCAATTACTTCGTTGAACTCCAAGGATTTCTCTCATGACTTCTTCCAATTAGTTTAAATTCAGTGATTAAAGTGCTTGACCCAGTCTCAGCCGCTACTGTAGATGTTGGAGATATTAAAATAGTTAAGAAGCTTGGTGAGGCAATTAATGACTGTAAATTGTTGGAAAGGCTGGTTCTCACCCACAAAGTGGCGTATTCTGGCATGACCAGAGTTGAAAATGCTAAGATTTGGCTTTATTCAGTTTAGCTTATCTGATCCCAAAACAGATATAAATAATCAAACAGTGGTTTCTCACTGTGCCCAAATAGACCAAGTGCAGGGAGAAGACAGAGGCTATATTTTCAATTTATTGAAGCAAATTTAAACATTTCAATGTCCTTCTCATGCAGAAGTCTATTTTAAAATATGGTTTTAGTGATCTTGCATTACACTTTTTGAACAAAAATAAGTTTTTGCTAAGACATTTAAATTCCACAATAACTAAGAAACTGCCAGGAAGGCTATGTTAACCAGTGTGATGAAAATGTTTCAAACGGTCTATGAAACTGGTGTATGGTGCCCCATGATCACATTAATGTACACAGCTATGATTTAATAAAAAAATAAGTTTGTGATTATTAAGCATATTGAAAGAGAAGACATTTAATTCATTTGCAAGACAAATGAAATTAAACCAGTTGCTCATATTGACCAATTCACTGTCATCATGCTAGGTTCTGCTGAATTATGTGAAGAGGTCAACTTAACTGGTTCTGGCAATCTTCTCAAGATTAAAGACTGTTCACAGGTGATTAAAAAAGCTGAGTACTGTATTCATAGTGCCCAATGTGTTATTCTCTGTTTAGTGAAGAAGAGAGCTCTTATTGTAGGAGGTGGTGCTCCAGAAATAGATTTGGCCCTACAATTAACTGAATATTGATGGACATTGAATAGTATAGAATCCTACTGTGTTCATGCTTTTACAGATGCTATGGAGGTCATTCCATCTACACTAGCTGAAAATGCTGGCCTGAATACCATTTCTGCAGTAACTGATCTAAGAAACTGACATGTTGAAGAAAAAAAAACCTATAGGCAGTAATGCCTAAAAGGACAGCATTTCCAACATTTTGGGGGAACTTGTTGTCCAGTCTCTATTGGTTTCAGTCAGTGTTTTCACCCTAGCAACTGAAAATGTTCAGAGCATTCTGAAAATTGATGATATGGTAAACACCTTCTAATCTGGATAATTGATTGACTGGCATCATTATGGGCACCAGTACTTTGGCTAGAGTGGAAGATGATTACCTTGATGGTTCTTGTTCTTTAGAAGAGTGTTTCCTCTAAGAATTCCTGAACTTGGTCTTCATTTTGGCATTTTTTTTCAAATTGTATTGAAACAGTTTAACTAAATATTTGGTTTGAAAGGAAGATTAATTTATATGTCCATATTAACATTCTATTATTATTTCTGATATTACTGAAAAACCTTATATAAGAAGTGGGAATGAAATGAGTTTACTTGCACATGTCAACTTTCTTAGAGATTAATTCCAGGAATTTTTCTCACCTTTTTCTTTACATAAGCACTTATCCATTTCATTGATTTCTATTTTTGTTTGTTTATTTGTTTGTTTGTTTTGCAGTTTTTGGCCAGGGCTGGGTTTGAACCCACCACCTCTGGCATATGGGGGTGGCGCCCTACTCCTTTGAGCCGCAGGCACCACCCCATTGATTTCTATTTTTTAAAACAAGTATTTAAAAGACACAGAAGCCAAAAATAAATTCCTATTGGCATAAAAACCATGGAAGTTTTGAATATATGCTGTTTTAAAATTTAGTGGTACACAAAGAAACAAAGTGAAAAACACAAGCCTTCCTTTACCTAATTATTCTAACATCTTTCCCTAATAATAACCCTTGATGTGTCAATTAGATTCTCTTTTTTTTTAATTTTTTTTTTTTTTTTATTTTTGGGCATTCATTGTAGGTAGAGTGAACTAGGTTATGCTGATTGCATTTGTTAAGTAAAGTCCCACTTATAATTATGTCCTGCCTCCTGAAAATATTTTTATTTATTTATTTTTGTTATTTTTCCCTTAACATTTTTTTTATTAAATCATTACTGTTTACATTGATGTATTTATAGGATACAATGTGCATATTTTATATACAAATTGGAATGCTTACATCAAACTGGTTAACATAGTCTTCACCTCACTTATCATGTTAAGACATTTATACTCTTAATATATTTTACATGTACCTTTTCAATATGCACCATAGGTGAGGTCCCCCTGATTACCCTCCCTCTACCAGGACTCACTCCTTTTCTCCCTTCACCTTCCTCTTTTCTGCTTCATCTTGGAATATAGTTGTGTTTTATCTTTCATATGAAAGTGTGGGTGATTATGTATTGGTTTCATAATAGTACTGAGTACATTGGGTACTTTTTCTTCCATTCTTGAGATACTTTACTAAGAAAAATATGTTCTAGCTCCATCCATGTAAATGTAACAGGTAAAGTTTTCATATTTTTATTTATTTATTTATTGGCACAGGCTGGGTTTGAACCCATCACCTCCAGCATATGGGGCCAGTGCCTTATCCCTTTGAGACATAGGCACCACCCCATAATATTTTTAAAGGCTGCATGATATTCCATGGTATACATATACCACAGTTTGTTAATCCGTTCATGAGTCAATTGACACCTGGGCTTCTTCCATGACTTGGTAATTATGTATTGGGCTGCAATAAACATTCTGGTTCAAATGTCTTTGTTCTAAAGAGGGTGCAGGGGGAACACTTGAAGTAATTGGCCTGGGAGAATATTTTGAGGAGGACCCCCACACGTAATTGAAGCAACCCCTCAAAATAATCAAACTAAAAATCTTCTGTATAGCCAATAACACACAGTAAGTAAAGCAAGTAGACAGCCCTCAGAATAGAAGAAGGTATTTGCAGGTTATGTTTCTGACAAAGGTTTGATAACTAGAATCCACAGAGAAGTCAAACTAATTAATAAGAAAAGAACAAATTATCCCATTTCATTGTGGGCAATAGACTTAAAGAGAAGCTTCTCTAGATTCTTTCTATAAATAAATATGTAGTAAATCTTACTTGTATAAAAATGACATTATGAAATATCACCACAAACCTATGAGAATGGTCGAAGTAAATAACATGACAACATCAATTGCTGGCAAGCATGAGAAAAACTGAATCTATCATATATTGTTATTTTGTAAAACAGTTTTTGTCTATTTATTTAAAAACTAAACATCCACTCACAACAAAACCCATCAATTATACTCCTGTGCACTTATTTCATAGACATAAAAATATACATCCACACAAAATTCTATATGCAGATGTTCATGGTAATCTCATTTGTAATGGTTAATAAATGTAAGCAACCAAAATGTTAAAGAATATTATATGAATACCATGGAATGTTACTCAGCAAAAAAAAAAAAAAATAATAATAATAAAATAGAATAAATTGCATTAATTGGATAATTCTCAAGGACATTATGCTAAATGAAAAAAGATAATCAGGTCACTTATATAATATGTTTGAATTTACAAAATTATATAGACTGGGGGAAATTTGATTAGGGATGAGGAAAGAACTCAATTAAAAAGGAGAACTGCAGATGCATTTCACTAATGAATATTGATTTAAAATACTAAAAAACATTTTAGATAATAGATTGCATCTACACATAAAAATTATATATTATGATCATGGAAGCTTTATCCAAGGAACACAAGGCTTATTTAACATATTCAGATCCATATATGTAATACACTATATCAATTGAAGCTAAAAGAAAGATCATATGATCCTCTCAATATATGGAGAAAAACATTTAACAAAATTCAGCATCCTTTTGTAAGAAGAACAAGAACACTTACAAAAATAGGCATAATTGGCATGTGCCTTAAGCTGATTATGGCTGTCTATGACAAAGCCACAGCTAACATGATACTGAAGGGAGTAAAAATGGAAACTTTTCCACTTACAAAAGACAAGGATGTCCACTGTCACCACTATCATTCAACATAGTGCTGAAAGTTCTAGATAATGCAATAAGGCAAGAGAAGGATATAAATGGCATCCAAATGGAGGCAGATGTGGTCAAATTATTGCTCTTTGTTTGTGATATGATCTTATATTAAAAATAACAACAACAGTGACTCAACCACAAAATTCCTGGAAGTGATCAGGAAATACAGTAATGTCTCAGGGCATAACATCAATTCCACATATCAGTAGCCTTTGTAAAAGGCCAATAAAAGCCAGGTTGAGCAGCAAATCAAGGACAGAATTCCCTTCACAGCAGCTTCAAACAAAATATAATACTTAGGAATATACCTACCAAAAGAAGTGAAGGATCTTTACAAAGAGAATTATGAAACCATAAGAAAAGAAATTTCAGAAGACATTAATAAATGGAAAGAATCAATATTGTCAAAATGTCTATTCTACCCAAAGCATTGTACAGATTTAATTCAATTGTGATTGAAATAACAACATCATATTTGGAGGAACTGGAAAGAATACTACTTTGTTTTGTATGGAACTGGAAAAAAAACCCTTATAGTTAAGGGGACTCTTAGTAATAATATCCAAAGACAGAGACATTACTCTATCAGACTTCAGGTTATATTACAATTCCACAGTAGTCAAAACAGCATGGTATGGCACAAAAGTAGAGACATAGACATATGGAAAAGAATAGAAAACCAAGAGATGAAGCCAGTCTCTACTTGTCATATTATCTTTGATTAAATTAAAAAAAAAAAAAAATCATGCACTGGGGAAAAGAATACCTATTCAGCAAATGGTGCTCAGAGAATTGGAAAACCACATGTAAAAGACTGAAACTGAACCCACACCTTACACCACTTACAAAAATTGACTCAAAATGGAAAAAAAAAATTTAAATCTAAGACACAAAATGATAAAAAATATGAGAAGAAAGTGAGGAAAAAAAAGTCTTGATGATGTTGGACTGTGGAAATATTTCATGACAAAGACTTCAGCAGCCATCACAACAAAAACAAAAATGTGGTATATGTATACCATGGAATATTATGCAGCCTTAAAGAAAGATGGAGACTTTACCTCTTTCATGTTTACATGGATGGAGCTGGAACATACTCTTCTTAGCAAAGTATGTCAAGAATGGAAGAAAAAGTATCCAACGTACCCAGCCCTACTATGAAACTAATTTATAGCTTTCATATGAAAGCTATAACCCAATTTAACCTAAGAATATTGGGAAAGGGGAAAGGAAGGGGAGGGGAGGGGGAAGGATGGGTGAAGAGAGGGTAACTGGTGGGACGACACTTATGGTGCATCTTACAAGGGTATATGTGAAACTTACTAAATGTAGAATATAAATGTCTTAAAACAATAACTAAGAAAATGCCAGGAAGGTTATGTTAACCAGTTTGATGAAAATATTTCAAATTGTATATAAAACCAGTGCATGGTGCCCCATGATTGCATTAATTTATGCAGCTATAATTTAATAAAAATTAAAATTAAATTAATAAAGGAGACTTAATTCAGCTGAAAAGCTTCTGCACAGTTAAGGACACAAGAAGCAAAAAGAAAAGGAAACAATTCAGAGTTGAAAAAGATATTTGTAGAGTATTAATCTTAAAAAGGGTTGATAACTAGAATATAAAGAGAACTCAAGTTAATTAACAATAAAAAGAGCAAACAATCCCATCTACCACTGGGTAAGAGATATGAACAGAACCTTCTATGATGAAGACAGATAATGGCTAACAAATATTTGAAAAAATGCTCATTGTCCCTGAACATCAGAGAAATGTAAATGAAAACCACCCTGAGATATCACCTAATCCCAGTGAGAAGAGCATACTTCATAGTCTCAAAGCTGCAGATACTGGCATCAATTTGGAGAGAAGGAAATACTTTTACATTTTTGGTAGGACTGCAAACTAATACAATCTCTTTGGAAGGAAGTATGGAGAATCCTTGAAGAACTCAAGAAGACCTCCCATTTGATCATGCAATCACATTACTAGGCATCTACCCAGAAGAAAAACAATCATTTTATCGTAAGGACATTTGCACTAGACTGTTTATCACAGCTCAATTTACAATCACCCAAATGTGGAAACAACCTAAATGCCCACCAAACCATGGATGTATTTACAACCTGTGATATACATATACCAGGGAATACTATTAGTCTTTATGAAAGATAGAAACTTTTTATCTTTTGTATTAACCTGGATAGAGTTGGAACACATTCTTCTTAATAAAATATGACAGTAAAGGAAATGCTGCAAGAATCCAATGTATTCAATCCTAATATGAAGCCAGTAGATGATCTAATACATACCTTCATGAGAGAAAACTCAAATCATTCTAAGGTGGAGGCAGGGGAACAATGGAGTGGAGAGAGGGGAGGAAGAAGAAGGATGAGTGGTTATGGTGTATAATACATCTCTTGGGGGCAGGACACAGTGATAAGAGGGACTTTACATAATAATTACAATCAGTGTAACCTAATTTTTTGTACTCTCAATGAGTCTGAAACAACAAAAACAAATAGGAGGTTAAAGATAGATGAACTTTCACTTCTGGCTTGGAAATTTTCATTTGAGAAGTCTGTTGTAACCTTGATGGATCTTCCCCTTTATATCAATTGGTGCTTACTTCTAGCTACTTGCAGAATTTTCTGTTTCATCTTCACTTTGGACAGGTTCATTACATCTTGGATAAGGTCTCTTTGAATTGAGGCAATGTGGAGTTCTATATCCTACTGAAAGGACTGTGTCAGAGTCCTTGGTAATACATTGGAAAGTAAAAATGGAAAAATAAAAATGCAATAAAATTAAACAAAACAAACAAAAACCTTAGGGAAGATATTGGAAAAAAAAAAAAAAAAGAATAACAAGAAAAGGAAAACTGTACCAATAATGGAGCTTTTCCATTCTTGACATGTTTTACTTAGGAGAATGTTACCCAAATCCATTTAGGTTAATGGAAATGATATAAATTTACCATATTTTTATGACTCAGTAGTATTCCATGGTATACATGTACCACAGTTTATTAATCCATTCATGTATTAATGAACACTTAGGTGGTTTCCATATCTTTGCTATGATGAATTGAGTTATTATAAACATTCTAGTGTGAGTATCTTTATGATGAAAATTTTTTTTGTTTTATCCTCTGGGTAGATACATGGTAATAAGATTGCAGGATCAAATGGAAGGTATTTCTTTTCTTTCTTTCTTTCTTTCTTTCTTTCTTTCTTTCTTTCTTTTTTTTTTTTTCTCTGTAGCTCTGTGATAATTCTACATACTACTTTCCAAAAGGACTCCCCATTTGCAATGTTGCCAACAGTACATACGTTTTCTCCTCTCTTCACATCCACACCAGTATGTACAGCTTTGGGACCTTGTGATGTGGGCTATTCTTTCTAGGCTAAGGTGGTATTGATTTGCATTTTTCTGGTGATTGGGGTGATGAAAATTGTTTCATGTGTTTGTTGGTCATTTATAAGGAAAATTGAGCCCTGATCTTTAGCATAAGACTTGCTTTCTGCTTGAGAGTCCTAGAGCATCACGAGATTGGTGAGTTGTGTATGTGCAGGAGATCAGAAAATTGGCCTCTAAGAGAGAATGTATATGTGTGGTATGGAAGTGCCAAGCCTAATAGTATGGCAAAGATTATTTAAATACCATAGATTTCTTGATGCTGGAGACAGAGACTGCCTATGGTCTGTGGTTTTGCAAAAGAGAAGGTGAAGACAGTCTATCTGTACTTCTCTGTGTCCTCCCTAATCAGTGCTAATGTTGGACAAGAAGATTTTGTCTACTTCTTCCTGTTTGGAAATCTTGGTCAAAACCCAAGATTTGCTTGGGAAGGCTCCTCTCAGAGTTCCTCAGTCCCCCAACACTGACCTTGTGTCAGGCCTCTCAATTCCTCCCACATAAACCATCTCATATGGTGACCCTGATGTGACCAGACCAATGTGATCAGACAGATTACAAGACTGACATAGCAGGAACAGCTATTGCAGTAACAACTTAGACATTCATCAGGCTAAGGTAAGAAGCCCAAAGATGCGCTCAGGACAGGGAATCTCCCTTTTACTGAATTAATATCAGGGGACATTTAAAACATAGGACAAGAACTTTCAATACAGTAACTTTAGTAGATTGCTACTCTAAAATGGCTGCTAGAAACTGCTGATTCCACACCTGACAAAAAACCCTTCATCTCACTTTTGAAAACTGTGCCTGCATAGATTGCCCTTGGTTCTCATACAAAAAAACCTTACACTTAGATCTATGGGAATAGGTTGGCTGTGACTTCAACTACAAGCCACCAAAGGTCAGAAAATTCATATTTCTACCCTCACAGCATGGATGCTTATTAAGGCTGCTTTTATGCCTTTGCCCATTTCTGACACAGAAGAAGAAAGATCAAGAGTAGAAAACACCATGCAAGAAATGTTGAAGAGGCAGTCACCGCAGTTTCTGCAGAAGGCTGTGGCGTTACCTCAGCTGCAGCGATTGGGACGTGCTGGGCTATGGCCAAGGGCACTTCAGAAGTGGTAATGTTACGCCCAGATCACGAAGTCCCCAAAGACCACCAGGAAGCCGAGTCTGATGCAAAAGCAAAAAAGCCTTTTATTGCAGCAAGCTCGAGCTTGGGCTCCCGGGGGCTCTGCTGCAAGGGATCCAAGCCAGGAGCCCCGTGCTCTGGGGTAGGGTTTTTTTTTATAATATGGTGCAGCGGGAGGGGTGTATGGAGGTACCGGGTATGGGGCTCTTTGGGATTGGCCACTATGTGGCCTCATCTGGAGTATGGCTTCTGATTGGGGGGTGTCCATCTGGTGATTTTGGGGAATTGCCTGTGCTTACTGGAAAACAAAACTTAAAGAACAAAATGGAGGAGTAACTAAGATGGTGTTGAAACTTCCTAAGATGGCGTTAGTTCAGCTCTCACCCTCCCCCCTTGATTTGTGACTTCAAGGACCCAATCTTGGGGCCAGCACCACCTGTATCTTTTCCATCTCCTCCCTATTCAAGAGGGGCCAATATTGGCTCCTCAAAACTAACAGTTGTACTGTTCCTATGTACTCTGGCATGAAAGCGATAAGCTTATTGATGATATAAGGGCCCACAGTCAGAAGTAGGAGTAGTATCACCAGAGGGCCTGCTAGGGCTGATATTAGAGTTGTCAGCCAGGGGGACCAGTTGAAGAGAGACTCATACCAGCTCTGTTCACTTTCTCTTTCTAATTTAAGCTTGCACAAGCTTTCCCGCACAAGGGCCATTGATTCTTTTACTACTCCTGAGTGATCAGCATAGAAACAGCACTCTTCCCCTAAGGCAGCACAGAGCCTTCCTTGTTGGAGGAATAATAGGTATAGCCCCCTTTGGTTCTGCAAAACCACTTCAGAAAGGGAGGTCAGGGAATCTTGGAGAAGGGTGATGGACTTTTCTATCTTTTCTATGTCCAGGTCAATGGCTGCTCAAAAGGCTCCATAGTTTTTATCTTGGAGGACCAAAGCAGACACCCCTGTCCAGGCCCCTCTAAGCCCAACCCTAACAACACTGAGATGGTGAATGTGGTAATCACCTCCCACTTCTTGTGTGGGGTTGGGTCCAAGAACCTCTGAAATACTGTGCCTTCTTCATGGTAAATTAACCTAGGTATCAGCTGCACTAATACACAGTAATCATGATTCTGGGTTAGAACCCCTGCATGTATGCATGGGGCTAAGCCTGTAGAGCAGGCCCACCAGGCATTACTTGAGGGTATCAAATACCCAGTCCCATTCCATTGGGCAGTGGCATTGCATAGGTGCTGGTGGGAGATAGGCACTTTTCTGATGCACATGCCTTTCCCTACTACTGTTTAGAGAGTAAGACTAGAGTGGTTCTGATGCCACTGACAAGCTGTCGCCTCCTCAGGGGTATAGTTTTCGAGGATGCCAATGTCCTCATAATAAGGGGTTTTACACTGAAGCAGAGCACCTAAATCCTCATGTAGGGCCTCATCAAAAATAGTCGGAAAGTTCTTG
Source organism: Loris lydekkerianus (assembly GCA_963574355.1). Taxonomy (NCBI): domain Eukaryota; kingdom Metazoa; phylum Chordata; class Mammalia; order Primates; family Lorisidae; genus Loris; species Loris lydekkerianus. The sequence continues at coordinate 2,132 of CAUYPK010011834.1, read as the reverse complement.
AAGCCTTGTGGCAGGCAGGTCCAGGTCAGTTGTCCACTGATGCCTTCCACCAGATCACTTTACTTGAAGGCAAACATGGCCTGGCTCTTCAGTGCTAGGGGTGGACCGAAAAAGGCATCCTTCAAATCCAAAACTGTGTACCATGTCTGAGTGGAGGCCAAGACACTCAGGAGCATGTAGGGTTGGGCACAGTTGGTTGTATATACATCACCCTCTTGTTGACTTCCCGTAAGGTCCTGCACTGGATGATAGTCATTGGTGAGGGTTTTCTTGACAGGCACCAGGGAAGTATTCCATGCCAATTGGCAAGGGATCAAAATTCCTGCCTTTAGGAGGCACCTAATGTGTGGAAGTATTTCTTTTTTTGCTTCTGCTGCCATGGGGTACTGTTTTACCCATATTGGTTCCATTTCAGGTTTAAGTTCTACTAGAACTTAATGGCCAATCCTATTCCTTCTGTCTCAGCCCATGCTGTTGGGTGGGAGCAGAGTCAAGCACCAACATCAGTTTGGGCCTGTGGTGGCTTTTGGTGAAGTTTGTGTTCATCCTCTAACTGGACTGTTAGAACTTCTATGGGATGCCCTTGGCTATCTGTGATCTGGGGTCCTTCCTGCATGAAGGACATCTGGGCTCCGATTTTATTTAGCAGATCTCTGCACAGTAAGTGGTAAGGGCAGTCTTGGATGATCATAAATGCATGGAACACCTGACCCATACCCAAGTCCACAGTTCTTCGGATAGTCCATAAGTACTGTTTCATCCCAGTTGCCCTTTGTATCCAAGACTTCACTGTGTCCAATTTACCTTGATCTGCTATAAATACCAAATGTTGGGCCCCCGTATCAACCAGGAAATTTGTCAGTGTCCCCTCCACTTTGAGGGTTACCCTGGGTTCAGAGAGGGGCGCTGAAGCCTGACCACCCTAGTCACTCAGTTTCCCAAGTTCCAGGATGTGAGTCTTACCATGGGGGGATGGCTTGCCGGTTCTTATTTTAGGGCATTTTTTACCCAGTGCCCTGTCTCCTTGCAGTAGGCCAACTGGTCTCTTTGTAGTCGCCAGTGACCCCCCAAGTTTCTCCTCACCTTCCTCTGTTAACCACCGTAACCAAGTCTGCCAGTCCTGGGATTTGGCAGCAGTGGCGGCCAGCAGGATTTTAGCTAGGTCTGGAGTTTTTTTGGCATGAGCCTGGGTCTCCTTCTCCTCAGGGGTCTCTCTGTTACTATATACTTTCTCTGCTACTGCAAGTAGATTCTGGAAAGACTTTTCAGACAGCCTATGTATTCTCTAGAGTTTCCTTTTTATGTCAGGGACAGATTGGTTAGCGAAGGCCATGATAACTGAGGACTTGTCATCCTCTGCCTCAGAATTTATGGGCATATAAGTATGGAACATTTCCATGATCCATTCCAGGAAGGCCGCAGGAGGGTGATATGGAGGAGGGCAGAGAACATCTTGGTCTGCACTTTACCTCTTTCATGTTTACATGGATGGAGCTGGAACATATTCTTCTTAGCAAAGTATCTCAGGAATGGAAGAAAAGTATCCAATGTACTCAGCCCTTCTATGAAGCTAAATTACAGCTTTCACATGAAGGCTATAACCAAACTATAGCACAAGACTATGGGAAAAGGGCCAAGGAAGGGGAAGGGAGGGGGGAGGTTTGAGTGGAGGGAGGGCAATGGGTGGGGCCACATCTATGGTTCATCTTAGAATGGGTACAGGCGATTGCACTAATGTACACAGCTATGATTTAACAATAAAAAAATTTAAAAAAAAGAAAAAAATAATAAAACCTAGGTAACCTAAGATTAATAGTCTAAATAAAAAAACAAATTTGAAAGCAAGAAATGTAAACTCAGTTTCTATCTATGTACCTATGTCTATGTTTATATGTGTCATATGCCCATAATATTTCATTATCAGAATATGCAAAAAAGCTCTAATTGACATTTAAAAGAAAAAATAAATATTTAAATCAAATATTTTATCGGGAAAACAGAATAAAAAACTCTAATACCATTTTGTTCAGGTGACTTTAGTATTTTTTAATAAATAAAACTAAGTTTAAAGCAGTTATGAAAATTCAGATGTTCAGAAATTATAAAACTGCCAGCTCAGCTCTATAATGTTT
>CAUYPK010011833.1:0-34339 GCA_963574355.1 Loris lydekkerianus | reverse complement strand
GATAAATTTTCCTCTCAAAACTGCTTTTGCAGTATCCCACAGGTTTTGGTAGCTTGTGTCTTCATTGTTGTTATGCTCAAGGAAGTTAATGATTTCCTATTTTATTTCTTCCTGCACCCAACTGTCATTCAACAGAAGGTTGTTTAATTTCCATGCCTTTGTGTGGAGTTGAACGTTTTTGTTAGAGTTGAGTTCCACCGTTAGTGCCTTATGGTCTGAGAAGATACAAGGTAAAATTTCAATTGTTTTGATTCTGTTGAGGTTTGTTTTGTGTCCTAGGATATGATCAATTTTAGAGAATGTTCCATGGGGCAATGAGAAGAATGTATATTCTTTATCTTTTGGATAGAGTGTTCTATATGTATCTATCAAGCACAGTTGTTCTAGGGTCTCATTTAAATCTCTTACAGTTGTTTAATTTCTGTTTAGAGGATCTGTCCAGCTCTGTAAGAGGAGTGTTCAAGTCCCCTGTTATTATGGTATTATTGGATATCATATTGCTCAGACTGAGTAAGGTCTGTTTCAAGAATCTGGGAGCATTTAAATTGGGTTCATAAATATTTAGAATTGGAACATCTTGTTGTATTTTTCCCTTTACCAATATAAAGTGACCATCTCTTTTTACTTTAGTTGCTTTAAATCCACTTATATCTGAAAATAAAATTGTAACTCCTCTTTTCTTTTGAATTACATTTGCCTGAAAAATTGTCTTCCAATGCTTAACTCTGAGTTTTAATTTAACTTTTGAAGCCAGTTGTGTTTCCTGCAGACAGAAAATGGATGGCTTGTGTTTTTTAATCCAGTCAGCCAATCTATGTTTCTTCAGTGGGGAATTCAAGCCATTGTGATGGTCAGTGTGTAGAAGAGGTTGAAGTATTTCCTGTCGAGCTGACCTTTTTGTGGTGAATTTCCTCAATGTTTGTATATCAGTAAATGATTTGATTTCTTCATCAATTTTAAAGCTTAGTTTAGCAGGATATAGCATTCTGGGGTGGAAATTGTTCTGTTTAAGTAGATTAAAGGTAGATGACTATTGTCTTTTTGCTTCGAAAGTTTCATAAGAGAAGTCTGCAGTCACCCTCATGGATTTGCCCCTGTAGGTCAACTGGCGCTTACTCCTGGCAGCTTGAAGAATCTTTTCTTCTGTCTTGACTTTGGACAGGTTCATCACAATGTGTCTTGGAGAAGCTTGGTTAGAGTTGAGGTGACCTGAGGTCCGATATCCCTCTGAAAGGAGTGTGTCAGAATCTTTGGTGATATTTGCGAAATTTTCATTGATAATATTCTCTAGTATGGCTTCCATTCCTCTTGGGCATTCTTCTTCCCCTTCTGGGATTCATATAACTCATATGTTTGAATGCTTCATAAAGTCCCATAATTCTGTCAGTGAACGTTCTGCTTTCTCTCTCTCTTTTTTCTGCCTCTTTAACTATCTGATTTATCTCAAGAACTTTGTCCTCTACCTCCAAAATTCTTTCTTCTGCCAGGTCCAACCTGTTGCTGATACTTTCTATTGCATCTTTAAGTTCCTTAATTGACTGCTTCAGTTCCTGCAGCTCTGCTATATCCTTTCTATATTCTTCATACTGTTCATCTCTTATTTGATTCTGTTTCTGGATTTCCTTTTGGTTATTTTCCACTTTATCAGCAGTTTCCTTCATTATTTTCATTATTTTCTTAGTTGTTTTTATCATGTGTATTCTAAATTCCCTTTCTGTCATGTCTAACATTTCTTTATAGGTGGAATCCTCTGCAGTAGCTACCTCGTGGTACCTTAGAGGGGTTGGTCTGGACTTATTCTTCATGTTGCCAGGATTTTTCTGCTGATTATTCCTCATGAGTGATTTCTTTTATCTATTTCCTTGCTCCAATTTTCCTTTCACTTCCTCTTGCTCTTTAAGTTCCCATGCCTCTGGACTAGGGTTTCAATGAGTCCTTTTGGTACAGGACCAGAAGGATGAGAAGGTTGAAGAGCAAGAAGGGATAAAAGAAGAAAAAGAAAAAGAAAAAAGAAAGAAAGAAAGAAAGAAAGAGAAAAAGAAAGAAGAGGGGATGGGTAAAAGGGAATATTGAAAAAAAGAAGAGAGGCACAAAAAGAGAGAGAAAGAGCAATATAAATGTACAGTAGAGTACTTTGACTCAGCCTTTAAAAACCCCAACCTCTAGGGGTGCCGGGTTGGGTTCCCTTAAGGTCATCAGCTCTTTGCTAGCCTGTTCGGACACAGTATCCCACCTCCACTAACTCAATAGGAAAGACAAAAATGCTATACATCAAACCAAAACAAGCAAACAGAAAACTTTATGAGATAAAATTGAGGGGAAAATCAAATAATAGGGGTAGAAACACTAGCAAAAATGAAGTTCTAACTATTGAAAAAGGCAACAATGGAAAATTGTACTTAAACTAGAAAAATTGAGAAAGAAAGGAAAGAAAAAAAAAAAGGAAAAATCTATATAGAAAAGGTTGAAATTAAAAAAACAAAATAACAACAACAAGAACAGTATAAATATATCTTACTGAATATTGTCTGGGTGATCTTCTGGGATATGAGATGTTAATCACAATGCTGATATGACTAGAGGCCTCTGCTGATTTCTCAAACCCTGCAAGGTGGAGAACCTAAATCTCTCCTGAGCCATCTTAAAAGGCACTTTAAACTTCTAAACTTGGCTAAGCAGAAGATTTCCCAGGGAAGCGCTTGTCACTAGGATCACTGCTGAAGTGTCTATCCACTTAACTAGTGTGCCAAAACCTATCTCACTCAGCCCCTGAGGGCTAAGGCTGTAAGGTAGCTTAGTCCCCACCTTTAGGCTGTGCAGTCACTAGATTACTAACTCCCATCTGATCCTTGCTCTGGGACCCTGAGCGTGGAGCTTTCGGGGGCAGTTCTGTCATATTGGCCCCCTGAAGCCCACAGCCAAACACTATGAGCTCCATCCACCTCAGCAGCTCAGTCTGGGGCCCTAGACAATGCCCAAAGTTCTCCTCACTCCTGCCCAAGCTCTCCCAAGGCAGTTCAACTGAGTACCAAGTTCAGAAATACAAAAACAGCTCATAGGCAAGGCCTTTCCAGCTTTCAGTCTCACTGCTGCTGTACTTACAGCTGTTGGCAGGATTAGACTAAAGGAGCACATGCAACCACTTTCCACTTTCCACAGCTTTTGTCCTCTTCTTGGGGTCCAGAAGTCTCTCGCTGACTCCCTGTGTCTTCAAAGAGATGATTATAAGCAGATGCCACCAGCCAGAGATGCCTGGAGTCTTGTCTTCCCAGACTCACCCTGCCTAGTGAGTCTAACAAGGGAGCTGTTACTTGGCCGCCATCTTGCCCCCCTGACTTTGCCTTTTTTAAAAAGGAAAAAAAAATTAGTGTTGTATTTTGAATGTGGGTCAGTTCAAGCCATGAAAACATGGATTATCCTCATTTTCCATAGCCTTATGAATCAAGCACAAAAGGAAGAAGGTGAGAAGTAGGTAGCTACCTAAATAGATGTTATCAGAAAATGGGCCATGGTTTTCTAACCTGGACTCATCCGCATTTCTAGAAATGAATATAAAGTGCATTTTCTTAGAACCAGAGAAACTCTAATCTGCTTGTTTGAAGAAAATTTCACTGATGTGATCAAGATTATTTAATCTAACCTATAATAACATATGCCAAATTGACTAAACTCATATAGAATGTATGCACTGTAAATTCTTAGTTAACATCTATGTAAACTTTCTGTAACTAATCATCGCACTAAGAATTAAACAAGTATAAAAATAAAGCCATTAATGGTAAGATGCTCAGTAACTAGAAGAAAATATAAAGAAATTTAAAAAGAATAACTAGGCAGATATTTGTAGACCAATGTAACTAATAGGAGTAATAAGGGGAATTTAAATTTATATCATAATAAAGCTAGCCTCATGGAAAGATTCTGAGGTCTGCTAGAATATGTTCTATGTTAGCAAGGATGCCACCTCTCATTCGAAACAAATAGATAATCATAGTTGAGGAAGAAAAAGTATACAATGATTTACTGCTAGGGGACATGCTATGAATGTGAAGCTTAAAGATACATGAACGTTATTCAGTTAAATATTTAAAACAGAAAAGCTGAAGTGATGTTAGAAGAGACTGTGACAGACCATCCAATTAACCACTTCCCTTTAAGTTTCCTATACACCTACCTTCCTCCCAACACATCCTCTTCCTCTGCCATTCCTAATATTAGCGCTCCACCAGAATGCTAGACTTGGCTCTCATCTACATCTGTGAATTTCATCATTGACTGCAATGATTGCTACGTCTCTTATTTCCACCTGTAGAAAGTCAATTCCTAACGTAACTTCCACACTGACGCTACTCCTAAGCTTCTCTTTCCCCTCCCTAGGTCACAGTCACTTCAAACACAAGACATGCCAAATCATACTATATATTATTCCCATAGAACATGACTCTTGTCCTTCAACAGCCCTCATCTTAGTGAATAGCATTGCCATCAACTCAGAAGCCTTTTTCCTTTACTCTTCTGTCTGATTCATAATCAGTTTCGGTCTTAGTTCTGAAATGTCTGCATCAATTGCTCATCTTCTCTATCACAGTGAGTAGTTTTTACTCTTATTATCCCTGACTATCCTCTTGGAATACCTTTTTGATGGTTTCTTTACCTCCAGTCTCCTCTGCCATTATAACCTCCTGCCTTCCTAATCTATCTCCCCTACCACTACCAGTCGTCCTAACCTTGAGACAATGTACTTCATGAAAAGCCTTAGATAGGATTGGCATGACTGCCCCTTGGAGTTATCATATAAAATATTCACACACTAGGTGAGAAATTGGCCTGATAGTCTCCAAGGCTCAATTGCTAATCAAGGACCAGGTCTAGTTGTACAGAGCCATTGATGCTGCTTATTCAAATCACATTCCTTTGCCTCACCTCAATGTATTGACTCAAAATGTCCTGAGTGTAGACACCTGAAGTATATTTTTGTAGGCTTTCCCAGTGATTGTGATAGACATCTGATTTTTAAAAACTCTAAAATCTTTTAAAATTATAGATTCACTGATTATAACATTTTAATTTAGAGTCCAATTTGCTATTCTAAGAGAATAGTTACAAAAGTATTAAAGATACTTTTAGGCACTACTTCAGAGTGGCTCACACTGAATGGAAAAACATTAACTCAAACATACAAATTCTGGTAAACATGTGAAAATAATTACATCCTATTAGAAGCATGCCTCATGCACAATTTTTCTAGCACATATATCTAAAGACCTTTCTTTAGTTTCACACATGATGTTGAGGTTACACATGAAAGGTTCAACTACATATTTTATAAACACAGTGCTGAATGTTCTATGCAAAGTATTTAAAAACTACATTTAGATAAAAAACAATTAAGATTTAGCAAGACAGAAGAAAAAATCTGTTAAAATTAAAGTCCTTAATGTAAATATTTATATTTTTTCAAATGATATTTTTAGCTAATGAAAAAATTTCTGCATCATGTACATCACATGTTTTCTACATCAGAAAATTCTTGTGGACATTAATAGACCATAACCAAGCAGTAAAAACAAGACTCTATAAAATTAACTATAGTAGATAATTTTTATTGTCCAATCAGTATTATAAATAAACTGTTATAAAAGAAAAAAAGATTTAAATGATTAAAATAGTCTTTTCAAGGAGCATATTTGAAATTTAAGCCTAAACCCTATGGTATCAGAGGTTGAATTCCAATATATCCAAAGCATATGGAAACAGAAGATTGAATGTGATACAGGTATATTCATTAGCAAGGAGATGTGTAATTGTGTATGATTAATTACATTATATAAAAATAACAGTTTTATATTTAGTCCAAGCTATACAGATTTTTTAAAGTTAAAACACCTTGTTTTAATATTAAATGCACAATTACTTAGAGTAAGAATTCATTTTCCCATAAAATCAATTTTGCAAAGTGTGCTGAGGATTCCAGAGATAACTATTAAACATGGAATGAATTGAACTGTAATACAACTAGTACTACCTAAAACCTGAGACCTTAAAGCAAGAGACCAGAAGGGTGGAAACAAGCAGAAGAAAAGAAAAATGGTTCATTTCCTTTCCTTTACTACACAGAGCTAGAATCTGGTGTATTTTGTGAAGAAAAACTGGCTTCTCTGCGAATATATCGTTGTTCCTCTACTTTGCAGTAACCACTGATATTCAAAGCCAGTTACTGTAGTGCCCTTTATCATGGCATATAGTGAGTTAATAGAAATACCTTGTCCCTATAACAGTGAGGATTTGTTCTGCCTTCATATATCAAGGAGAAAAACGTAGCTTAAACAAGGGAGATGTGGAAATACATAATTTGGAGTTATGAGGTTTCCATGACTATCAGGGATTCAGTGCTCCCAGCTGAGCTCTAAACTCAGAATTTTTTCTGTCCTTAAAGTTAACCCCAAAGTGCCTGCTAACTACTGGATCTGTAAATCCAGCATGTTCATATGGCCAGGAAGGGCAAAAGGGTACTTTCAAGATGAGACGTTTTCCTTTATGGAATCTTCTGTCTACATCTTACAGGCTAAAAACTAGTCATATGGCATGTTTGACTATAAGCTTTGCTAAAAAATGTAGTATTTTAATTGAATCCTTTACCATCCCAAATAAGATTAGGGATGTATTGCTGAAAATGAAGGGGAGAGTGGATATTTGCAGGCAATCAGTAATCTCTGCCATGTCCCTCAAATGCCCAGTGCGTCAGATTGCTTACCTCCTTCCCTATTTACCTAGTGAAGCTATCTCAATTCTATTAAAAAAATAAGAAGACTTTGCCATGAAAGGTCCTAGGGCAATGGTTCTCAACTTTGGCTGCACATTAGAAGTGCTTTCAGTATCTTTTAAAAATTTTGATGCTCAGGCCACACCAAGGCCAACTAAGTCAGAAACTGATGCAGTGTGATGCAGGCTTACCACAGGACAGGGAATCCACATGGCACTGTGTCCTGTCACTTCTTTCTGTTATATAATCAAGTGATATAAAAAACTGCATGACATGAGTAGAGAATAATTTTGGGAGTGGTGGCACTTCCCATACCTGCCAATTATTTGTCTCTGGGGTAACTTTTCTTACAAAATCTAACTGCCACCTTTTTTTCAGAAGAATCTTCTATAACATCTAAAACACAAGATTCTCTGAAGATCCCAACCTCCTTCACTAATGTTGGCCATCTTTGATGCCTATACTCCTTACACACTCCAGTATCAGAAACTCTATATGGCTCCCAAATCATTCTCAAAATTGTCCACACCTCTATCTTACCCCAAATCTACACAGCAACTAAAGGGACTTTTAAAATACACACACACATACACACACACACACACACAGGCTCAGTGCGTGTACCTCAGTGGTTAGGGCATTGGCCACATACACCAGGGCTGGCGGATTTGAACTGGCCCAGGCCTGCTAAACAACAATCAACTGCAACAACAAAAATAGCCAGGCATTGAGATGGGTGCTTGTAGTCCCAGTGGTCACCTGTAGTCCCAGCTACTTGGGAGGCTGAGGCAAGGGAATCACTTAAGCCCAAGAGTTGGAGATTGCTGTGAGCTGTGATGTCACAGCACTCTACTGAGAGCAAAATAGTGAGACACTATCTCAAAAATCAATCAATAAATAAATCAAATACAACCTGATCCTCCCATTCCTGATCCTCCCATTCCTCAGTTGTTCCCTGGAATAACTTCCTATTAATCTAGGACTCTCTGAGTTGTAACATTCCCCTTGTGGCAGCTCCCTGACCTCATTTTAGTCCATGTAACACACAATCACACAAAGGCATCCTTTGCTGCCTCCCTCCTTTATAGTTAACCTCTGCTTGCCAAGCAGGTGGAATCCCCAGACTCAGTCAAACCTGGGCACTCATTTGTTCCTTCCTAAGGGGGGGACGCCTTTGGTGCCTCCATGAGCAGGGTCTGAACCCATGCCATACTTCTCTATGGCCCTCATTACAGTTGTCAGTAATTATTTTAAATGCCCTGGATTATTTTTTATGCAGGCAGAGAACATATTCATCATTATTTTGTTTCAGAACCTAGAACTCCTCCCATCACAGAATTCCTATTCAGTAATATAAAGACAAAGGATTTCTGAATGAACATGTGGAGGAATGAGCAGCTGGGATACTGAAATGAGAGCAGTAGAAGGGAGACAAAATGAAATGGTCGTAAGCAGCTGCAGGTAACTTAGAGAGTGTGAACCAAGCCCAGGTCTCTCCCCCTTTTACAATACGGGTCTGTGTCTTTGCAGGTTGTGATTTGATCCCAGTCCAGTATCTCCGCTGGGGGGACCCCGAGCCCATTGCAGCGGTGGTGTTCGCCTGCCTCGGCCTGCTGGCCACCCTGTTTGTCACCGCAGTCTTCATCATTTACCGTGACACACCAGTGGTCAAGTCCTCCAGCAGGGAACTCTGCTACATTATCCTGGCTGGCATCTGCCTGGGCTACTTATGTACTTTCTGCCTCATTGCGAAGCCCAAACAGATTTATTGCTACCTTCAAAGAATTGGCATTGGTCTCTCCCCAGCCATGAGCTACTCAGCCCTGGTAACCAAGACCAACCGGATTGCGAGGATCCTGGCCGGCAGCAAGAAGAAGATCTGTACCAAAAAGCCCCGATTCATGAGTGCCTGTGCCCAGCTGGTGATCGCTTTCATTCTCATCTGCATCCAGCTGGGCATCATTGTGGCTCTCTTTATAATGGAGCCTCCCGACGTCATGCACGACTACCCTAGCATTCGGGAAGTCTACCTGATCTGCAATACCACCAACCTAGGGGTCGTCACTCCCCTTGGATACAATGGACTGTTGATTTTAAGCTGTACCTTCTATGCTTTCAAGACCAGGAATGTCCCAGCCAACTTCAACGAGGCCAAGTACATCGCCTTCACAATGTACACCACTTGCATCATATGGCTGGCCTTTGTGCCCATCTACTTTGGCAGCAACTACAAAATCATCACCATGTGTTTCTCTGTCAGCCTCAGTGCCACGGTGGCCCTAGGCTGCATGTTTGTGCCGAAGGTGTACATCATCCTGGCCAAACCCGAAAGGAACGTGCGCAGCGCCTTCACCACGTCCACCGTGGTACGCATGCACGTGGGGGATGGCAAGTCGTCCTCGGCAGCCAGCAGATCCAGCAGCCTCGTCAACCTGTGGAAGAGGAGGGGCTCCTCTGGGGAAACCCTAAGGTAAAAGTCCTGGGGACACAGTGGGACACTGTCCCCTATAGCTGAAGCAGTGGCAAATACTTCCTGGTCTTTTACCCGGGAGACAGTTAAGCAAAAGAAATGTTGGGAGGCAGGGCGCTCTGGGGCTCTGAGCCCTCTCCTTGAATGATTTCTGTGGGAGTCATTGGATATGAATCCAATTACTTAGGCCAAGGCTGGAAACATGGAAGTTGCAGTCTCTTAACAAAGCAAAGAGTTGTAGCAAAACTGAAGTGAGATTGAGAAGGTAGCAAGAACAGAGTTAAGTCACTAAGCCAAGGCAAGGACCTGCAAGTCTTGAGGGGACAGAGAGACCTTGTGGGCTATGTTCTAGCTCAGCAGAACAGAGACATGCTGAGAGCAGATTGCCTAGAGCCTTACTCATGGGACTAGGTTTGCATGGACATGAACTTTAGTCAAGCCAGGTAGAACCCTGGAATGCCAACCGCATAGGCACAAGAATGTAGAATTTATCTTTTTGTTCTTAATGGCAACTCTTTGGGAGATAAATAAATAGTTGGAAATGGAAAAACAACAAAGTAGCTTTGCAAAGACTCATCCTGAACCACTAGTCAGTTTCTGAGTGCCTTGTTGTCTGTAGTTCCATCCCACCCTCAGATTCCATATTATGGATAGTGGTTATTGGACATTTCTACCTGAAAATAATCTGGACCCAAAAGCCAATTTCTTCCCCTTGGAGAGACCTCCTTATATGATCAATGATCCCAATGGTTCAAAAGACAGTTACTTTATATACTCGAGTATAAGCCAAGTTTTTTCGGCACAAAATTTATGCCGAGTTCGGTTTTATTGACATAAATTTTGTGCTGAAAAAACTCGACTTATACTCGAGTATATATGGTAGATGATGTTATCAGTGACTTAGGAACAAATCCTGAGCATCAAAAATACCATACAGATTATTGATAATTAGGAATATGTATGTCCTTATTCCCATAGACTGGGAATAAAGAACAACTCTATTTAAGAAGTATATGTCCAAAGAGCTAGTTAGGACAGGACATCAGACCTGCTAAATCTATAAAGATTTGATAGTATTTCTAGAAGCTAGACATATAAATGGAAGATACATATCTTTCAAATGGAAGATAAATATCTAAATAATATTGCTTGAATTATTCTCCTACTTAGATTGCCTGAAAGTCCTATTTTCTATCAGCCCTAATTCCTCAAAGCATGCATTATAGGGATGGTAAAGATACTGTGTCTGCTATGATTGAGAAGGACTCATGAGATACTTGAAGTTTATTCACAAGGTCTAATTCATTTGCATTATTAACTTGTAGCCTTGCCTCTTTCAATTCTTGTCTTTTTCCTTCACACTGCTCATCTCTTTCCATCTACACTGTGCAAGATGTGCAACTAAATTGTAATTTGTTGCTTCTCCTTCTTAAATAATCCCCAGCAGTGTCAGGTCTGTATACAAAAGGGCTTCTATATATCTAACATGCTGACCTATCTTCCATCTCCTTGCCTTCCTCATCCCTCTATGCAGCATTCTTTTTCTGGAACTTCTGCAAGATTGTCCTTTCATTTTGGCTACAAAAATTTATTTTTCAAGCTTTTGTTTTATTAGCTTTTCTTCAAACCTTTTCTTCAAACAAAATCTTACAGAGAAGCCTGATATATAAAAAGGCAGGTTGACAGAGGGAGAGAATTGTGAGTCTACATCTAAGCACCCGCAAAACTCACCAGAGAAAGCTCCTTAGAGAGACAGCAGGGAGTGACAGCAAAGAACACAGGCTGTCCTTAGTTTGTACACGGCACTGCTGTTTTATCTCTGTGCAACTTTTCTTTTGCTTCTGACAAATTGGGATCACATCCCCTACCTCATAGGATTCCAAAAAGTGAAGGAGATAATATCTGTGAAGGTTGAGCACATAGGTAAACCCTGTGAAGGTATCAAAGTGTACTGCCTAGGAGTTCTGGGATTGATTGAACGCTGACAGCTTCCCTTACCAAGTGTGTAACCTTAGGCAAATTCACTTACCCTCTCTTTGATTTCCCTCTTTGAAAATTGGGGATAATGGAATACATACTTCACAGACAAGTTGTGAGAACTGAACGAGTTAACACACGTAAATGTCCTGTCACATAGTAAGTATTTTGTAAGTCTTTTCTATTTTAATTATCTAAGTTTCCTCAACTATGAAAAGATATAGTACATATTCAGTGTTCAGTATCAGCACACAGAAAGTACTCAATAAATAGCAGCAGAACCATATAAAATTGTGTTTAGCTGCAAGTAACAGAAGGTGTATTTTCAGAGGACTATACTCTTTGTTTGGGTTTCATTATCCTTATGTTACAGGAAATATGGAAGGAGACAGCTTATATACCAATGAGCTTTGGGGTCAGTGATGCTGCAGCCAGCACCTGTAAGGCTTCTTCCACCCCTGAAAGTCACCTGTCAGGTCTGCACTCAAAATGATCTTCATTGAAAGAGAGTATCACAAAAAGCTGTCCAAATCTATGGAGACGTGGATTATACAGTCTGGGTGCTCCAGGGTGTCTCCATCTTAATGCTGTCCAGCCCCTGGTCAGGCAGTCTAACACATTCTGTGTTGCAGTTTAGGCAAAGCAGGCTCTGGAGGGTGGGAGGTGGGTGGGTGAGTGGGTGGGACTTGTCCACTTTGTTCATCACTGTGCCTTCAATGCCTCCCTATGCCTGGAGGGGTGTTGGGCACACAGATGGCACTCAGTAATGACTCTTGGTATGTCTGTTGAGTGAAGGAATTTGGGTTGGAATATGACAGGTGCCTTTTACTTGTCTTCAGTGTCCACACTGCTACTCCCTAGTGGTCCTATTAAATGTCGTAAGATTCACCCTGTAATGCCCTGCATTATAAATATCCCTCACACTCCTATGGCCATCAGTCTCTGCTCAAGAATCAGATCATTGATCTCATGCTTTGCCATAGTTGTAATGTTCCTCCAGTAACATTCAATTAATGTTTCATCTATTTCTTTTCTATTTTAATGAACAAAGGGACAAACAAAAAATTGTACCACTAGTACCAATAGAAAACAGAAATCTAAAGGATTTTGTTGCAGTGTTTTGATTTGTTTTCCCTACAGAGCCATGTAATTCTTCATTAGATTTTGCAGTTGGTACATTTGGATGTTCGAATCTCAAAGAGGATAAGAGGGACTTTTGACAATTGTTGGGGTTTCTTTCTGTAATTTTGACAAATCTTGGTCTTTGTGATTATATTATAGCAGGCTCCAGTCTGATTATATACATACTTCTTTTTTACCATTAACCAGAATCAGGAGGCTGGAGCCTGCTTTGGATATGCAAAAGAAAAATATATATCATAATTCTCTTGCATCGCATGCGTCCCATACCTCCTCTTCTTTTTAAGCCATAATCCTCAGGGAGAGATGCAAAATAAAATTGCTTTCTTCTATAGCTTCCATTAGCTCCTAAACTAAATATTTCCTTCCTCTGATATAAAATCAAGATGTTCTGAATATTTAGCACATTGTAGAATATAACTTGTTATTCGGGGATTTATCTCCCCTTCAAATTCGTAATTTCATAAAGGTGTCAATCACATTGTCTGCCACACTGTTTAATTAATGGGGAACAAATTAACTCAGATGTTTCTAATATTTTTACTTTTTATCCTGAATTAGTTGTGCTTCTCAGGATTGAAATCTGTAATATACCAATGAGCCCATCTCTTGGGATCAAGGATGGGATTAAGATGATAACCTAACTCCTTAAATCTCTAGATGAAGATCTTTGGGGAGAAGCAGCTACTACACTGGGGCCAGCCCTGTCTGGCTCAAGAGGAGGCTCCATCTGGTGTAGAGAGAAGCAGGATGCCCGAAACCTAGACTGGGCCCTCCTTCATGGTGATGACTGTGCATGTCCCTTCCACGTGGCAAAAGCTCTCCATTTTAAAGTCTCCTTTATAAAAAAGGACACTAATGTCCTGCCTAGACTGTAAAGTTAGTTAAAGTATGTTAACTTAGTAAAGTTAGCATATACTCCTGCAGAAGCTGCCTGGAGAGACACTATGTGCAGATGGGACTACTAATTTATGGTTCTGGCTCCGCGGAAGACAAGCTGGGAAACTGTCTAATATAGTCACACCTGGATGTCAACCCAACTGTTTGACAAAACCCTTGTTGAAACTTTAGTCTCATTCCTCAATTATAAAATGGTGGTTAATTCCTGTGTGGGAAAGTAAATCAGGCAGTAGGTGTTAAGTGTTTAGAATCAGCACATAGAAAGTACTCAAAGAATGGTGGTAAACCTTTTAGGAGTGTTTTTCAACCTTTTTTTTTAATCTCATGGCACCCTTGAACCTGTAGTTAAACTTCCATAGCACACTTTAATTATGTCGATCAAAAAAAAAAAAACAACAACAACAACAATATACTTACTGTGCTTTGAAATTCTTTTGAATATAATTTAATTAATGAGCTTTAATTTTTTTTTTTTTTTGAGACAGAGTCTCACTTTGTGGCCCTAGGTAGAGTACCATGACATCACAGCTCACAGGAACCTCAATTTCTTGGGCTCAAGCAATCTTCTTGCCTCAGCCTCCCAAGTAGCTGGAACTACAGGTGGCCACCATAATGTCTGGCTATTTTTAGAGAAGAGGGTCTCAATTTTTCTCCAGCTGGTCTCAAACTCCCGAGCTCAAGGCATCCACCTGCCTCAGCCACTAAGGATGTTAGGATTACAGGTGTGAGGCACCACACCCAGCCTGATCTTAAAAAATGTTCACAACACACCTAAGATCCTCTCAGTGTTGCACTAGTGTGCCTCAGTACACTGCTGAGAAAATTGCTACTGTTAGGATTGCGTTTAACTACAAGTAACAAGAATGCTCTTAGAGTTTCATTTTCCTCCTTTTACAAGAAATATGGAAGGAGACAGCTCCTGGAGTTGGTTCAGTGATGCTGGAGCCAGCACCTCTGTCATTCCATAGGCCTTTTACTAATGTTACAAAACAGTTGTCTTGGCTCCATGCATTGGATACTTTCATTACAAAAAACAAAAGTCTTCTCAGAGTCCCATAAGAATTGCCCTGTCTCACCAGCCAAAACTGTCTAATATAGTCACAAGAAGTATGAGAAAGTGATGTGTAGCCTTTTCAGCCTCTATAATGGAAAATGAAAGAGAAAAGGGGGTGTCAAATATTTGGGGGATAAGTCAATAAATTGTGTCTACCATAGAAAGTGTCAGTACCTATTAGTAATAGTGGTGGTAGTAATACAAGGAGGAGGAGGTGGGAGTGAATAACAAGGAAGATGAAGTGGAGAAGGAAAAATTGCAACTCAGAGTAGAGCCCCAAAATGTTCAGATATTGCCCACCTACTATATCATCACCTTATAGAGCTTTTCCTATATATTATTGGTCTGACATTTGTAATTGTCACAAAATATTGCAAGTGGATGGAGCATCCTTCCCATTTTGAAGATGGGGAATTTGACATCAACATGGCAAAAAGACCTTCCCATAGTCTCATGATTAGTGAGTGATGGGGCAGTTTTTAATCAAGGTTTTACCTTATGGTCAGTAGAGCTGAGAACTTCTTGGGCATATTCTTTGGAATTAGTCTCACAAATTGCTGCATGAAAAAGAAGCTATTTTTACAAAAAAGTTTGAAAAAACTATTCCTTTATTGGTAATAAACGCTGGGAAATCTTGCAGTATAGAAACCTATTATCCATGTGTTAACTCTTTCTAATTGTTTCCCACACTTACTATGCACAAGATCTATTTTTTTTTTTTTTCAACTAACTCTTATACTATTCTGAAGAACTGATGTTCCAAAGGGGTCGCTTTGGAAAGTATCATCATAAGCGAAGATATGTTTGTTGAGGTGCCTGAAGAATAATTCACTTTTTTAGTAAGATCTAGGCAAGAAGAGAAAATTTCTACCCTTGACCATGGAGAGGGAATAGTCCATAGCTCTCTGAGCACCTAAGGAAAGAATCGAGCTAACTCTAATAGATCTAACAGTCTCCTGGGACATTAAACTGGCTCATTGGAGAGCACAAAGAAGAAAAGTGCCCAGAGTCAGTCATTCGACTCACTGAAATAGCAAAGGGAGATTTTTATTTAAAACGGAATGAGTCACTATAGATGTTTTTATATATATAGAAACATGCTATTTATGCCATCAATGTATAGAGGTCCCTGTGATTAACATTTTGGTTTTAGACACTAATTTCCAGCACAAAGTGGTGCACCATCAAGTCATTGTCAAGCAGATAATGCCAGGCTTCTGCCTAAGGTCTTCACTTCAGCTGCAAATTGACAAATGAACACAAAACCAGTTCTGACCTAAGTAAAGCATTGAATCTGATGAGTCTAAAGTTCTGGCTGTGCAAGACTCAGAATTTCCAGGGACATAGGGCTGGGTTCTAAAATGCAGTAGATCTATCATGGCTAAATTAATGACAGAGACCTCGAGCTCTAAATCATAAATTTTCTCAGTGGGTAAACCCTCCCTTGAGATGCTAGTCAGGTGGCAGAATCACTAATGTTGCCTCCACCTTAACTTAATTTTAGAAACTGTCATTTCCTACTTTTGTTCTAATTAACTGATTAACTTTGTTTTAATTAACATTGTCACGAGGGCTGTCTGCTAAGCAACTGCTAGGCCTTTCACATCCATTGGCCAAATTATAATATGCCTAGAAAACTGGTTGATATGTGTGAATTGCAATATAACCTAACTACTATCAAAGCTTTGATAATTTCCAGCTGCTTGTATTTCATAAGAGGATCTTAGTCAATATGAAATGATGTTCATACCCTTTTTCTCTCTTCACACTCCCCTACCTCTTCCTTCTATGTCTGCAGATCCTATTTATCTTCCTAGGCTCAGATACCTCAGCAGGACTCCATTGGATTAAATCATCTCACAGACTTCCCCAGGTCTGGACTTTGAAAGCATTTGTTTGCATAGCATACATTTAGCATACAGTCTTCATATCTTCTTCATTTATTATAACTTCACAAATATTTACTGATATTTCTTCACTGTGCTAGGCCCTTGGGAAATAGGAATAGTTCTCTGTATGCTATGCAGTATTTTCACAACTGTTGAATGCTGTCTTCAAGTATTTATAGGCAGTATCTCCCTCACTGCTGGTACAGGGCCTGACGTATAGCAGTGCTCAGTAATAGCACATATGGAAGGAGAGAAGGACAATGAATCTGTTTGGCAGAAGCTCCTAGGGCCCATGGACACCACTGTGGACGAGATTACTCATTTTGCTGACCTGATCATCCACATTTTATCTGATAATGCTTAGTCCTAAAAATATAAGAAGAAAAAAATTTTTTTCTGAAATCAAACTTTTTGTTTTCCCATCAAACTTCCAAAGAGTGCCTCTTCTGTTTCAATCACTGTTCTGGATATTGAAGATACAGAGATAAATAAAAAACAGTCTTTGAGGAGCTCTTGATTTCCCACAGGAAACAGAATTAGAAACAGACAAGCTCCATGAAATGATATAGAGCCATGTGGACAGAAGTCTACAGGGAGACGGAGAGGTCCAGAGATAGAAGCAGTGAATTCTGTCAGGAATTAGAAATAACATTGAAAAGAAACTAATTTGAACAAGAGAAACCATCTCAGCATTTTCATCCCTGTTGAGAAGGCTTCTCTACTGATGAGGACTGGACAGTGTCAAATTTCCTTTGCCTGGTAGGAAAAACCCTCAGTGACCTGATTCCTTCATTCTTAGATGACTTTCCCTCTGGCCACTCCCTGCCTGACTTTTCACACTGATCCCTTCACAAATTCGTTGCTTTTGAGCTTCTAGCAAGGCAACAATTTTGGTCTAAAATACACCTGTCCCACTTCACTCCCAACTTTTACTTGACCAACTCATACTCATCCTACATCTCATTTTGCTGGGAAGCCCATCCTGACCCTCTGAGACTACATCATGCACCCTCCTTTCTGATCCAAATAAGCCATGTGCTTCCCAAGGTAGAACATTTATCTTTCCGTGCTATAGTTACCTGTTCAATTGTAATACTCCTTCACACACACCCCTGTCCCCAGCACAAACACAATATACCATGAACTTATTAAAAGCAGAGACTGTGTTTTACTCATTTTCTGTATCCTTGCCACCCAGCACAGTGCCAGTGCCATAGTCAATACTTAGAAATGTTTATTAAATGGATGGATGGATGGATGGATAGTAACGTGTGAGTTGCATTGGCATTTGCTAGTGAACAAAGAAAGACTGAAGATAGTGACTAATTATATTTATTAAGTACCTTTAAAAGATCTTGCACTGCTCTAACCCCCTTAAATATATTGAATCTTTTTAGCTCCAAAATAATCTATGGGGTAGGCATTATTTTCTCTATTTGCCTGCGAGGAAGAAACTCAGGCAAACAGAAGCTAATTTATTGCCTCAAACCTTTCAGACAATAAGTAGAAAATGAAGGGTTAGAACAAAGAGCGGGTAGCTTCAGAGCCTGTGCAGGTAACCATTAAAGCACCAATATATACACTGAGAAAAACTGAGATTGAACGAGTGTGGAGTGCTCTCCCTCAAAGATTTTCCTTGAAAACTGCTTCCTGGGTCTTGGTTGCAGTGCACTTTCTTGATTCATCAGACCTTCAACTAAACCCGATTTAATTTGCTTTTTTTGTGTCTGTATGAATAAAGTACACAAAAGCTTCTGAAGTAAAATTTGAACTGTAAGGGCTGCCTGAAATTTAGAAATTTAGTGACTATTTTCAAATATCTATATAGATTTCGTTTATAATAATAAATCTGACTAACTCATTTTTACTATTTCTAGTATTTATTAACAGGAAACATGAGACTTTGTAGTACTTTTTGTATAATTCTTTAGGTGGGGTATGCCTACTTCCAAGTGAAATCTCATAAAATAAACAAGGAATCTTGATTCTTCCCACCTTAGTTCAGTCCAGCATAATTTAATCAGTGTTTTCAACGTAAACCTTATATACTGGGTATATTGCTGAGTCCTGGGAACATAAAGATGAATAAGACACAAGGCCTGCCCGCTGGAGGAGCTGACCGAGTAGCAGGGAGACCAAGCCCCACACAGATCGTTACCTTTCTAGTGGATGAGGTGATGAAGGAGAGAGATGCACAGAGAAATCAGAAGTCACTGACAAGGGAACAGAGTCCAATTTGGAAATTTGGGGAAGAGTGACACCTGGGTTGGATCCCAAAGGGAGATTAAATGATACCTTTGGAAAACCCTGGGATTCACTGTCCTGGGGAGCAATGTGAACGGAAGTATGAAATGGCACTGTGTCTTTACCAGCATGTAAACTGTGTGTCAGCAGGGAACGGGAGCTGAGGCTTCACAGGAAGCTTTGCAGCTTCACCTCAAGGAGCCATCAGCCAACCACCTTGCAGCTCACCCAGGATCCTTTCAGCAGCCTTTTTCCTGCGTAACACCTACTGGAGACATCCAATCCCTTATACCCACTGCCACCTCTCAACACCAACTAAATGCCTCTACACATCATACTCAATCAGAACTCCTCTAGAAAAATGAGAAATGCCAATGATTATTAATAGCTTGCCTCACTGTTTATGCAATAAACACTGAGCAACTACTTTATGACAGAAACTGTGCCAAGTATTTTTATATATTATCTTATTGGACTTTCACATAATATTTTATGATATAAAGTATCCACATGTTAAAAAATATAGCTGAGTGTATATGGAACCAGCACATTGTACCTCGTGATTGCATTATTGTACTCACCTATGATTTAATAAAAAAATTAAAAATATATATATAGCTGAGGCACATAGAGGCTAAGCAGCTGTTAGTTAGTAAACTTACAAGTGGTAGAGCCAAAACTGGGGATTCTAACCCAGGTCTGTATGTCTTCAGAGTTCTTTGTATGTCAGTGCTGCCTTGCTGATGGATTCATTTTCTCAGCCGTGTATCTCATTGTGTTGTGGTGGTGGTGGTGGTTGATGAAGTCATGGTGAATGTATTGCTGCCATGTATTTTGATACTAATTTTTAGTCTCAGAGAAATACGCCCAAAGGTGACTTTTTTTTTTATATACAGGCAAATCTGTCAGGATGACTCCAGGAAACCAAGTAGACACCGGGTCCTTCATGTTATAACTTTGCAGAAATAATGTAGTATCATGTACAGGAAACAACCTTGTCACAAAGACATGGATTCTTTCACTTATGAACTGGGACCCTAAACAAAGCCCTTAATATCTCAGAGCCTCTGTAAAATAAGGACAGGATAATAAATAATATTCACCTCACTCTGTATTGTGCTTACAGGGTCATTGTGAGTATGATACAGAATGTGTCTCACGGCCTAGATCCAGAGATGTGAATTTCCTTGTCCTAAGAATGGGGTCATTTTAGTTCATATCCACCCACTATACAGCTCTGGTGACACAATCTGGGAGGAGATTCTGTGATATCGTTCTTCAGGAAAGTTACTGAAATGGAAATATTTGATTTAGGGAATCCTGCCTGAATTGCTGGTAATCATTGCTTTATGCCTGGGGCCCTTGGGCCTCCAAATGTCCATCACATTCTTAGGTGGCAAGTTGAGAAGCTTTCTTTTTTTCCTCAGTATGTAAAGGTAGTTTATGGGTTTAAGCCATTTCTTTCATTCTCTATGTGATTTTGGCAGTGCATTTATATTTCTTCCTAAAAAAATATGATTCTCAGTTTGGCCCAGAACATGTGATCCATCTTTACTTACTTATGTAGAGACTAAATGACAAATCACCGTAGGAAGTGTTATGCTTCCCACAATGTTTGCTCATGTAGTTCACTTAGGTTTAGCCAAAAGAAAAAATCCTTCAATTGAAGGAAACAGGCAGAGCATCGCTCAGGTGCTCCTGGCCTTGCTCTCTGGTATTGCAACAGCACACCCTAGGTGGCAGGAGCTGCCAGACAGCGTGACTGCCTCTCTGCTGAGTTGAAATGGCACAGCCAGAAATGTAAGCTAACAATTCTGTTTTATTTATTCCCATAACTTTTTTTAGTTTGAGAAAAAACAGAGATCATGACTTGGTAAACAAAAGAATCTGTCACTGACCTCACTCTTCTAAAACAAACAGTAACTGAAAAGCAAAGCATGGGAAATATAATGAAGCTTGCAATAAAAAGAGTAATTATAATACACATTCATTAAGCAAGTGCCAATCACATGTGAGACACAATTCTGTGTGTTTTGCATGTTGCTATTTTATGGAGTAAAGCTTCCTAGGCTTTCTGATTCACTTGCTCTGGGGTACAGCCAGAGAGGATACATTCCTTTTTTTCTCTCTCTTTTTTTTTTTTTTTTTTTGAGACAGAGTCTCAAGCTGTCGCCCTTAGAGAGTGCAGTGGCGACACGGCTCACAGCAATCTCCAACTCTTGGGCTTAAGCGATTCTCTTGCCTCAGCCTCCCAAGTAGCTGGGAATACAGGCACCCACCACAACGCCTGGCTATTTTTTGGTTGTAGTTGTCATTGTTGTTTGGCAGGCCTGGGCTGGATTCAAACCCGCCAGCTCCGATGTACGTGGCTGGTCCCCTCAACACTGAGCTACAGGTGCCGAGCCGAGAGGATGGATTTCTAACAAGCTCCCAAGTAATGCTGCTGCTGCTGGCTTAGGAATCACACTATAGATTCACTTTGAGAACTGTGGGCTTACCGATTCTAAGCTCACAAAAACCATGTGAATCAGATATTATTATTATTAACTGTTTTAAAAGTGATAAAATTGAAGCTGAAAGAGGTTAAGAGATCTGTGCAAGATTCCACAACTGGTAATGGACCCAGATGGGATTGAAACTCAAGGTTGTTTGAATCCAAACACCACCTTTGTCAGCGGTGTGACTGATGAGCTTCAAGAGGATGTATCAAGTGGGTAATTGTCCGCTCCTTTCTGTTTGGTCCATATTAGGACTTTTGTTTTGCAGATTCATTAAATTCTAGAGCATTGCTTGCCACCTGAGGGTAGGATGATAATACTGCCGTTATAAGAGGCTTACCATTGGTTAAGTTTTAAGCATACTTTCCATTCTGCCCAACTGGTAAATTCCATAGCAATCTGGGAAATGATTCTAAAATGATCACCCAGCTTCTGATAGGCACACCCTTTTGCCATACTGAAGCCAATATCAATCCAGGAGACCCATTACCATCACCCTACATTCAGGTCCAAATAAAGAACTGCATCCGTGCCAGATGGAGAAACACAGTTAATTAACAGGGACTCTGAAAAGACCTTGGGATGTAAGTTGGCTAATATCTCAGTAGGGTCATATACTATTTCCATAAAAATAAAATTAAATTAAACAAAGAAACCTCATTCAGTCTTAGATGGTCTGAGTAAAACAAAGGAGATAATAAAATATGGATGTCGTCTGCAGTAGCCAGAATAATGGCCTGGAAACTTGGTCACATCCTGTTCCTCGGAACCTGTGAAAATCTTATCTTTCCTGGCACAAGGGACTTTGTAGGTATAATTATGTTAAAAGATGGTCCTGGATTATCTGGGTGAGCCCAATGTAATCACAAAGGTCCTTACAAGAGGGAGGCAGGGGTGCCAGAGCCATAGAGAGATTTGAAGATGCTGCCCTACTGACTTTGAAAATGAAGAAGGATCTAGAAGACAAAGAATGCAAGCAGCCTCCAGAAGCTGAAAAAAGTGAGGAAATAGATTGTTTCCTGGAGCTGGAGTCCCCAGCTTGGGCTGCTGACTGGAACTGGTCTGCGACCTGTTGGGAACTGGGCTGTACAGCAGGAGGTGAGCAGCAGGCAGGCAAGCACAGCTTCTTGTATTCAGCAGCACGCCCCGCCCATCACACACAGCACTGGCTGGGCCCTGCTGTCAGATTCGCCGCAGCATCCGATTCTCACAGGAGCATGGACCCCACTGTACACTGCACATGTGAGGGATGGAGGGTGCGTACTCCTGATGTGAGCCTAACGCCTGATGATCTGAGGTGGAGCTGAGCTGGTGATGCTAGCGCTGGGGGCAGCTGCAAACGCAGATTATCATCAGTGGAGAAGACTGACTGCACGAAGCCCATAATAGATCAATGGCTTGTACACTCATATCAAACCATCCTCCCTTCCACCAGTATGTGGAAAAAACTGTCTTCCATAAAACTGGTCCTTTGTGCCAAAAAGGTTGGAGACTGCTTCCCTAGAGGCTACAGAAAAGAACACAGTCTTCCTGACATCATGATTTTAGCCCAGTGAAAACCCAGATCTCCAAACCTGTAAGATAATAGATTTGTATTGTTTTATGTCACCAAGTACGTGGTGATTTACAACAACAAAAGAAAACTATAATAATACACCCTGTAAGAGATGTAGAGCTCAAACGAATGATGTCATCCTGACCACAACCCTCCCTAAACAACAAGCAATTTCAGCTCAGCCAAAGGGAGAGAAGCTCTTGGTCCTCTCCACTCAACACTCCTGTGGGATTCCATGACATAAGTTTTATTCTGATCATATGTCTCACACAGAAAGTCGTGCTTTCCTTCCCCAGTACACATATTCTATCACAGTTCATTGAGGGTTGAAAAGATATTCTTATCCTTCCTTAGGGTGTCTCCAAGTAGATGCCCAATAAATTACTGTCATGCTAATACATTAATTTGGTAAAAATGAGATCAAGCCACACTGAGTCTTCCTACTTTTACATTCCTCAAAGAATAAACAAGTTCCCACTGTGCTACACCATTCACTTTAACTTTAAATTTCCCTGTGACTTTAACTTTCCCCTAGGCTGTATCCTATCCACTTCACTGTGGATCCCACCAAGGTCTTAGAAGCTAAAAAGAACAGGACCACGCTGTTCCCATTGTTGAGAGTCAGGTACACCAGACAGTGGGCTCCTATACAGGCAGATGCTTTATGACATTGCAGAAAAGACATAGGATGAGCACTGGAGGGAAATGAAAGTCAACTGAGCTCAAAGTGAATTGTGGGTGCATATCTCAGGGACTAAGCCAGCCATTGGGTATAGCTGAGTGCATAGCCTATTGCTGGAGAATGGACCAGGGCAAAGGTAGGATTTTTTCCTCCATGTATAGAGTGAATGGCTACCAAGATAGCAAAATGAGGACCAAATATTCCAGCTCAAATGGCCTTGCAAGCACTTTTCCCTTTCATTGATTAGAGAAAATACACCAACAAAAAATTGATTTCAAAATTCACTTTGAACAGAAGTCTAATTTTAGAACTTGTTTTAATCTAAAGGATATTTGAAATGTCTGATCATACTTGAGAGAAACTGAGCAAATTGCCTTCAGTGAAGACAGGTTAAAAAGACACGTTAGCAGAATGCTAATGTGCTGACCTGGAGCTCTGCAGATGGAGACTTCTGATGTCTTGCCTGTCTTTTTCACCATCAAACTCCAAATTTTTGCACCAAAGCACATGTTGTCTAATTTCCCACTGGACATTTCCAGAGGCTTTTGTTTAATTGTATTCACTGTACAGACACTGCTTTGCGACTGCATCTCCAGGGAGAATAGTGCCAGACAGACAGCGACTTGTGGACTGAAAGGAGCAGACAGCCTTTAAACTCCTGAGCATTTCTGAGCAGCCTTAGTAACGCTAGTGAAGAATCAGGTCTTATCTGCCAATTGACTACAGACGCAGTCTTTCCTTTCTCCTTTCCTTCCGCCCCAACCTCCACCCCAGAACCAGCAGTCAGCAGACTAGGTCCCTTTCCCAGCCACTAGGTGGCAGGTGGGGTCCTCTGGGCAGCTCCAGCGAAAGCATTTCTGCACAACATGCACTGAGCTTGTGTAGCAAGACTAGGACAGCCACTGGGTCTTGTACAGAAAGCTTAATGTAAGCAGCCAGAGGCAAACTCTGGAGGAGCAGTGCTAACTGTAGATGTGCTGATTCCCAGAAGTACCAACTGAAGAAGAATCCTAATACAAATTTGCAAATTTCATCTGTTGGTGGACTTGTCACTGGTATCACATTTCCATACCTGGAAAAATTATGTGACATACAACTTACAGAAAAAATCAGCAACAGAATGTTGATGCTGGATTTAAAAAAACATGTATCTTATTCTCACACACATACCTAAATAAACTCCTACGTCTCACTTTGGTAACGAAAATGCCTTTAAAATTCAACTGACTGTGCTTCCGGAGTTACTCTCCAGAATCAAACCCCACTACCATTAAGATCTTCCATTTACTGGTGGTACTATACTGTGTGCCCATGTGTACTATCTATTTAATTCGTTGCTTACAACCCAGTAAACAGAAAGGTGTGTTAATTCCCCTTATACTAATGACAATACTAAAGATTTAGAGAGAGGAAGAAACTTGCCCAAGGTGGTGAGTAGCTAAACTAAGGTTTGAACTCAACTGTTAATGTTGAGAACTTTAGCTGTAAAATCCACTAAAGTGTATTACTTTCTCTAAAGCTTGTCCTTCTGAATGAGAAGCCAATTTTGCCTGTCACATGCCTAGTCATCCCACTTGTGAAGAGTAACAATGAATTGTGGAGGGCAGGTAGCCTTTTACTACCGGTGAAAATTAACTGGTCAGAATCTGCAACATTTTACATCTAAATGTTCAGTGCAAGTATGAAGAGGCTGGGGCCTTCCTGTGGGAAGTGGATGAGAAAGGAAACTGAGAATGGGGTCTGAAATTCCCTACAGCTTTCACTGGATTTAAAATCAAACTCTTAGACATTCCAGCCAAAACTTTGAATAGGCAGAACCCATAGAAAGGAAAATAAAGTTTAGAATGTGGAAAGGGGATGATGGGAATGATGGGAATGACAGCTAACTTTCCTTGAACTTAGATTATGGCAGGCACTACTGTCAGTGCCTTAGAGATGGTGATTGAACCATTAAAACAACCTCATGAGGTGGGTAACATTAGTATCTCTGTCTTATAAATGAGGAAATTGAGGTATGTGAGGTTTAAGCAAATTGTCCAAGGACAGATAGCTGGAAAGGACTGGACCTTAAATTCATATCTAAGCAGTTTGTCTGTAAAGTCCATAAATTTAGCTATCAACAATTGCAGACATTAAATTGCATTTGAAATAGTAGTAAAGTGTTTGTAGGAATTAATGAAAACTCAGGAGTGAGAAAGACATTTGAGAAACCACCACTGTTATAATTTGATTTCAATTGGGCTTCCTCCTCTTTAACCCTCTCTACAAACTAAATGACTATCCTATTGCCCCTGCTTTCTCTTGTTATCACCACTTCTTACCACTTTCTCTTTCTGTAAGACTTAAAGCCACTGTCTAGAGTAGTCTTCTGTGTTATAATCCAGTTAGGGTGCAAAGACGGGCTTGGTCATGAAAGTAAGTATACACAAGAAGGAAATTTCAATTTCTTAACTGAAATGTCTACATCATGCAGATAGCATTAATTTGAACTAAACTGGTACAAGGAGTGGGGTATGTTTCCTAAAGACAGAAACAGATGAAGTACATGGTTTCATTTTCAACAGTTATAATTTATGTTTTTCTTTAAATAATGGCTATTTCTAAAGTTGTTAATTTAAAAACTTGTGAGATTGTAGAAGGTATGTTTTAGAAGTGGTCAGGTACAGTAGAAATTAAGTAACTACTTCATGTAAATATTTGTCAATTTTTGTAAGTAAGTGTATTTGACAATCTGGATAATTTTAACATGGAAGGAAGGTAATCACAGGAAAATAGTATTCCAATATTCAAAATGTTATTACAGGAAATTAAATACTCCAGACAGTGATTGAAGGGTCTTCTGTTTCCTCTCTGGATAAAACCTTCAATTTCACCCTCATTGCCAAAACCTATGTCATCCTTGACATTTCACTTCCTCTGACCTTTCACATCCAATCAGTCATTTCTCCTACTAATTTTACCTTATTTTTTGAAATTTCACTGATATCTCCATGAATTGGGTCTCATAATCTATTGTCTGAAATACTGACTTAATATCCTAAATTACCAAAGCACCAACCTGTCTCAACAGCTTCTAGAGCCATCTGTATAAGGTGCAAATCTGATTATATTATTCAACACACAAATTAATTTCAGCAGCTACACATGTATTACAATATAAAAATCTAAAACTCCTTCCCATCACACACAAATATGTAATGACTTAGCTTTTGATGACTTGGCCTTTGCAACCTTGAGTCTAGCCATCAATCTACTACACCAATCTCGCAGGACCCCCACCAGTAGCCACTCCTCTAACCAACCTCCAAACACATACTATACTACAGTGCCAAACTGTATATGGTTCCCCAATTCACCAGCCCTTGGCCACTCTTGTTTAGAGTGCTCCTGTCTGTGTATATACTATTTTCCTTGCCTGTACAAATGCCTGCACTTATCTCTCTTTTACCTAGAAAACACTTTCTTACCCTCCAATTTCTAACCTAAATATTGAACTTCTCTTATAAATTGTATTTCCATTGAACTTTCTGAATCTTCCTGTGTAAAACTCAGCAGGTTGTATTGTTTTATTGATTTGTATGGGTTTCTTTTCCCCTATGTTAGACTGTAAGTTTCTTGTAGGCTTTTCCATGTTTCTCTCCATCCCTAGCAACTAACTCAGTGCCTGTTTTTAGCACGTTCTCTAATAAATACACCAGCAAAAGATTCACTTCTCTATTGTCTCTGGAGAAGATCTAGCTTCCCCTCTAATGATGAATCAGTACTCAATAATAGTTTATTTTCCAACAAAATAAGCCTTTGTCTAGCACTGCCTGGTAACATAATATTGAAACATATTTCTCTTGCTAGACATGTAGAAAGTAAATGATAAGATTTAGATCTGATGTGTTGTAGTATTATGAAAAATATATTTTGAGGGGAGAACTTCTTTGCAATGATTAATTAAATGATTTGATCTATAATAATTGAAATATATTTGTGGAGCTGTATCTAGATGATTCAGAAGAACTGCACCTCAAACACTCCCTTTTTATGATGAATTGATATTCTTGAATGCTGTGATTACAGTGAATTTTAATTTGCATATGATTTTAGTGGTCCCATTTGTTACCACTTAAATTTGATTAAAATGTTTTTTATTAATGGATAGAAATTGTCTGAATGATGAGGTAAACAAAGAAGTTTTATTTTCCAAATTTTGTCTCAAGAAATATTCCTTTTGTTTGTATTATCCTTGCTTGGAGGTGGCCTACCTACACCACAGCGGTACATGTAAATCACATCTCTTTCAGAATATAACATATCAGGCCAGAGAAAAGCATGCCTCAGGCTTGACTCTGTGACTAACAACTCTTTCTCTTCTCTCAAGCTCCATTCCCCCAGTGAAGATGAAAGAAAGAAATACAGGAAGGATGATAAGAATGTCCTCTCTTCAGTTTTTTGGCTAAAATAAATTCTTTACCTTTCCTCACTCAGACGGACATCTTTTGAGGGCTCTCAATTTCCATATGGTGCCGTTTTCCATAACTTCCTCACTCCCTAGGCACAGAAGGCACTTCATAGTTTTAGTATTTCCCTTAGTTAGTAGACATAGGGTCATATCTGGTGACTGGTACAAAAAGGAGAATAAATATTTACCAAGCTCCTTCAAAGTACCATGTGTAATTACATAAAATATGTTACCTAATTTTTTATAACAGCCTTGCAAAGTAAAGATATACTAATTTTTATACCTTGGAAACCGAGGCTTAGAGAGATGAAATACTTTCTCTGAGACTGTACACTTAGCTTGTGATTTTAAAATATTTTCAATTTGGGGAGGGCAAGATGACTGACAAAGAGACTGCCCTGGAGGGAAGGGTTTCTGATAAAGCAGAGGGAAGAGAGGATCCAGCTCAGATGTAGGTTAGAAAAAGAAGTGCCATCCAGGTTAATACAAGGGATGGAAAGTCTCCATTTTTTTTAATGGCTGAATAGTATTCCATGGTGTACATATACCACAGCTTGTTAATCCATTCCTGGGTTGGTGGGCATTTAGGCTGTTTTCACATTTTGCCAATTGTAAATTGAGCTGAAATAAACAATCTAGTACAAGTATCCTTATGACTAAAGGATTTTTTTCCTTATTGGTAGATGCCCCGTAATGGAATTGCAGGATCAAATGGGAGGTCTAGCTTGAGTGCTTTGAGGTTTCTCCATACTTACTTCCAGAAAGGTTGTGCTAGTTTGCAGTCCCACCAGCAGTGCAAAAGTGTTCTCTTCTCTCCACATCCACGCCAACATCTGCAGTTTTGAGATTTTGTGATGTGGGCCATTCTCGCTGGGGTTCATGGTATCTCAGGTGGTTTGGAAGACATTATTCTTAGTAAAGCATCACAAGAATGGAGAAGCATGAATCCTATGTACTCAATTTTTATATGAGAACAATTAATGATAATTAAGGTCACGGTGGAGATGGGGGAAGGGGAGAGCAGAAAAAGAAAGAAGGAGGGAGGGGTGGGGAAAGGAAGAGTAGAGAGAGGGAAGGAGGGAGGGGGGTGGGGCCTTGGTGTGTGCCACACCTTTTTGGGGCAAGACACAATTGCAAGAGGGACTTGCAATTGTACTAACAAATACAATCAGTGTAACCTGCTTATTGTACCCTCAATGAATCCCCAGCAATAAAAAAAGAAAAAAAAGAATATTTTATTTTAATGTAGTATGTCTTTGTTCTTGAAAATCCTTTATTCAACATATTGTGTACTTTTTTTTAATGTTTTTTATTGTTAAATCATAGCTGTGTACATTAGTGCAATCGCCTGTACCCATTCTAGGATGCACCATAGATGTGGCCCCACCCATTACCCTCCCTCGCAGCAAACACTACCATATATACATAATGTCCTATTACAGGGTTCTAAGAACAGAAATAGATGTTCTGCTTTGAGTTTTAAATACAACTATAATCAGTATATACTTGATTCCAAAACAAATTTGAATAAAAAAATTGACCATAAAAAATAAATTTTTTTTCAAAATGGTAAAAAAAAAAAAGAAAAGAAAGAAAAAGAAGTGCCAGAGCCTGCCAGGGACATCGTGGAGGGAAACCACAAAGCAGAGAAGGAAGACAATAGAGAAAAAGAGATATTGGTGAGGATCAAGCTCAGAGAGGCTTGGAGTCCAGTGAGGGCTAAGGGAGACTTCTTGTCTCCATCCCACACTCCTTTAATGACCAGTGCACTGCCAAGTTACCTGGAAGCTTTTTCACCCCATGAGCACTGCAGTGACCATGAAATTGCAGGAAAACTTGCATGATCCCAGAGTTCAGAGATTTCTTGCAGCTTTACCCTCCATGGATAATATCCTGAGAGGCCAGAGAGCTGGCTTTCTTCCACTCAAATGGTTCTGTCCTGCCCCTCCTTCATCTAAGGCAAGGGGAAAGCAGTTACAGCTCAGAATTTGGCAAGTGGCTGCCTCTCCCCAATTGTGCATCCTCCAGTCTGAGGTTTCCATAGAGTATGGAATCCACATCTTTCCTCTATTTTTTTTTTTTTTATTAAATCATAGCTTTGCATATAAATGCAATCATGGGGTACCATGCTCTGGTTTTATATACAATTGGAAATATTTTCATCACACTGGTTAACATAGCCTTTCTGGCTTTTTCTTAGTTATTATGTTAAAACACTTATATTCTACATTTAGTAAGTTTCACATGTACCCTTGTAAGATGCACCGTAGGTGTGGTCCCACCAATTACCCTCCTACCACTCATCCTCCTCCCCTCCCTTTCCCCTTTTCCCATATTCTTAGGCTATAATTGGGTTATGGCTTTCATATGAAAGCTATAAATTAGTTTCATGATAGGGCTGAGTACATTGGATACTTTTTCTTCCATTCTTGAGATACTTTGCTAAGAAGAATATGTTCCAGCTCTATCCATGTAAACATGAAAGAGGTAAAGTCTCCACCTTTATTTAAGGCTGCATAATATTCCATGGTGTGCATATACCACAATTTATTAATTTGTGGGTCAATGGGCACTTGGGTTTCTTCCATGATATAGCAATTATGAATGGGCTGCAACAAACATTCTGGTACAGATATCTTTGTTATAATGTGATTTTTGATCTTCTGGGTATATACCTAGTAGAGGGATTGTAGGATCAAATGGCAGGTTTATTTTTTGATCTCTAAGTGTTCTCCAAACATCATTTCAAAAGGAACATATTAGTTTGCATTCCCACCAGCAGTGTAGAAGTGTTCCCTTTTCTCCACATTCACGCCAACATCTCTGGTCTTGGGATTTTTTGATATGGGCTCATCTTACTGGAGTTAGATGATATCTCAAAGTAGTTTTGATTTGCCTTTCTCTGATGATTAAGGATGATGAGCATTTTCTTATATGTCTGTAGGCTTTGCGCCTGTCTTTTTTAGAGAAGTTTCTCTTCAAGTCCCTTGCCCAGCCTGCCATGGGATCACTTGTTCTTTTCTTGCTTATACCTTTGAGTTCTCTGTGGATTCTGATTATTAAACCTTTGTCGGAGACATAACCTGAAAATATCTTCTGCCATTCTGAGGGCTGCCTGCTTGCTTTACTTACTGTGTGCTTCGCTGTGCAGAAGCTTTTTAGTTTGATCAGGTCCCAATAGTGTATTTTTGATGCTGCTTCAATTGTCTGGGGGAATCCTCCTCATAAAATATTCGCTGAGGCCAATTACTCCAGAGTTTTCCCTGCACTTTCTTCTAGTATTTTTATAGTTTCATATCTTAAGTTTAAATCTTTAATCTAGTGAGAGTCTATCTTAGTTAAAAGTGAAAGGTGTGGGTCCAGTTTCAGTCTTCTACAGGTCGCCAGCCAGTTCAACCACCACCATTTGTTAATCTTTTCCCCACTGAATGTTTTTAATTGGCTTGTCAAAGATAAAATGATGGTAAGTAGCTGGGTTCATCTCTTGGTTCTCTTTTCTGTTTCATACATCTACCTCTCTGTTTTTGTGCCAGTACCATGCTGTTTTGATCACTATCAATTTATAGTATAGTCTGAGGTCTGGTAGTGTGATTCCCCCTGCTTTGTTTTTATTTCTGAGTAGTCTTGGCTATTCCAGGTTTTTTCTGATTCCATATAAAATGAAGTATTATTTTTTCAAGATTTTTAAAGTATGACAGTGGAGCTTTAAATGGGGATTGCATTAAAATTGTATATTGATTTGGGTAGAATGGACAATTTAACAATGTTGATTCTTCCCAGCCATGAGCATGGTATGTTTTTCCATTTGTTAACATCTTCAGCTATTTCTTTTCTTAGAGTTTCATAGTTCTCTTTATAGAGATCTGTCACATCCCTTGTTAAACCCCCAAATATGTCATCTTTTTTGAGACTACTGTGAATGAAATGGAGTATTTGATTATTTTTTTCAGCTTGACCACTGTTGGTATATATAAAGTCTGCCTTTTTATGAGTGTTGATTTTGTAACCTGATACACTGCTGTATTCCTTGATCACTTCTAAGAGTTTTATAGTAGAATCTCTGGTCTTTTCCAGATATACAATCATATCATCTGCGAAGAGTGAAAGTTTAATCTCTTTTGACCCTATATGGATACCCTTGATTGCCTTTTCTTTCCTAATTGTGGTGGCTAACATTACAATGTTAAAGAACAGTGGAGACAATGGGCAACCTTGCCTGGTTCCTGATCTGAGTGGAAATGATTTCAATTTAACTCCATTCAATACAATATTGGCTGTGGGTTTGCTGTAGATGGCCTCTATCAGTTTAAGAAATGTCCCTTCTATACCAATTTTCTTAACTGTTCTGATCATGAAGGGATACTGGGTATTATCAAAAGTTTTTTCTACATCAATTGAGAGAATCATATGGTCTTTGTTTTTTAATTTGTTTATGTGCTGAATTATATTTATAGATTTACATATATTGAACCAGCCTTGAGACCCTGCAATAAAACCCACTTGGTCATGGTGTATAATTCGTTTGATGTGTTGCTGGATTCTGTTTGTTAGGATCTTGTTGAATATTTTTGCATCAATATTTATTAGTGATACTGGTCTATAATTGTCTTTTCTTGTTGGGTCTTTTCCTGGTTTGGGTATCAAAGTGATGTTTGCTTCATAGAATGTGTTGGGTAGTATTCCTTATTTTCCTATATTTTGGAAAAGGTTGAGTAATATAGGTACTAGTTCCTTTTTAAAGGTTTGGTAGAATTCTGACAAAAACCCATATGGTCCTGGGCTTTTTTTTTAGGGTGATTTTGTATAATTGATGCTATTTCAGAACTTGATATAGGCCTATTCAACATTTCCACTTAATTATGGCTAAGTCTTGGAAGGTAGCATGCTACCAAGTATTGATCAATTTTCTTCAGATTTTCATATTTCTGAGAATAAAGTTTCTTGTAATATTCATTAAGGATTTTTTTAATTTCTGAGGAGCCTGTCATTATTTCATCTTTGTCATTTCTGATTGATGAAATTAGAGATTTTACCCTTTTTTTTTTCCTGGTTATGTTAGACAAAGGTTTATCTATTTTATTGACCTTTTAAAAAAAAACCAACTTTTTGATTTATTGATTGTTGTATAATCCTTTTGCTTTCAATTTTATGTAATGCTGCTCTAATTTTGGTTATTTCTTTTCTTCTGCTGGGTTTGGGGTTGGAATGTTCTTCCTTTTCCAGTTGCTTGAGATGTCACATTAAGTTGTTAACTTCCTCTCTTTCTGTTATCTTCAGCAAGGCTTTCACTACTATAAATTTCCCTTTTAGGACTGCCTTTGCAGTATCCCAGAGGTTCTGATCATTCGTGTCTTGATTTTTGTTTTGTTCCAAAAATTTGGTAATTTCCTTCTTAATCTCATCTATGACCCAGATATCATTCAACATAAGGTTATTTAGCTTCCATGTTTTTGTATGAGTATGCAGATTCCTGTTGTTGCTAAGTTCAACTTTTATTCCATGGTGGTCCGAGAAGATGCAGGGAATAATTTCTATTCTTTTAAATTTACTGAGGTTAGACTTGTGACCTAAGATGTGATCGATTTTGGAGTATGTCCCATGGGCTAATGAGAAGAATGTGTATTCAGTTTCATTGGGATGAAATGTTCTGTAAATGTCTGTTAAATCCAAATGTTGAATAGTTAAGTTTAAATTAATGGTTAAGTCTAAAATTTCTTTGCTCAGCTTCTTATTGGAGGATCTATCCAACACTGCCAAAGGAGTGTTAAAATCCCCGACTATTATGAAGCTGGAGGAAATCAAGTTTCTCTTGTCTATTAAGTTTCTCTCATAAACTGAGGCTCATTCTGGTTGGGTGCATAAATATTAATAATTGAAATCTCATCATGTTGAGTATTACCCTTAACAATTATGAGATGAGGGGCGGTGCCTATGGCTCAAAGGAGTAGGGCGCCAGTCTCATATGCTGGAGGTGATGGGTTCAAACCCAGCCCCAGCCAAAAACTTCAAAAAAAACAAACAAACAACAACAACAAAAATAACAAATACGAGATGACCATTCTTATCCTTTCTTACTTTTGTTGGTTTAAGGCCTATTGTGTCTGCAAATAGAATTGCAACACCTGCTTTTTTCTGATTTCTTTTTGCCAAGAATACAGATGACCACCCCTTTACCTTGAGTCTATATTTATCTTCTAAGGTAAGATGAGATTCTTCTATGCAGAATATATCTGGCCTGAGTTTTTGTACCCAGTCAGCCAACCTGTGCCTCTTTAGAGGACAATTTAAGCCATTCACATTAATTGAGAATCTTAATAAGTCTGGTAGAATTTTGGGTATCGAGTTTTTTGAAAGTCCAGTGGACATTTTTAATCCTGTCACCACTGTGGAAGTTGGAATTGGATCAAAAGTTTCTGAGTGAGTTTACTTTTGTGGTAGAGGATTGCACTGGGCATTATGGAAGATAGGTATGAGAATATCCTGGAGAGCTGGTTTAGTTATGGCAAATTTCTTCAACATGTGAATGTCATTAAAGTATTCAATTTCTCCATCATAAATGAAACTCAGTTTAGCTGGATACAGGATTCTGGGTTGAAAGTTATTTTGTTTTAGGAAATTAAAAGTCAATGACCACCCTCTTCTAGCTTGAAAGGTTTCAGCAGAAAAATCTGCAGTCATTCTAATATTCTTCCCCTTGTAGGTTATGGTTTTCTTATA
>CAUYPK010011830.1:0-11903 GCA_963574355.1 Loris lydekkerianus | reverse complement strand
AATTTCTGTTGTTTATAAGCCGTCTTGTTTATAGTATTTTGTCATAGAAGGCCAAATGAACTAAGAAAGATAGTTGGTACCAAGAAGTGGGGTGCTTCTATAACAAATATTTTAAATGTATAAGTGGCTTTGAAACTGGGTAATGAGTAAAGGCTGGAAGTGTTTGGTAGTCTGCTAGGAGAAAGGCTACATTGCTATGAATGGACAATTTAGGATGATTCTGCTGAGGCTCAAACAGTCTCAGTCTTCTTAAAGAATGCCTTAATAGTTCATAACTACTAAGGGTATTGGTAGAAATAAGAAAGGTTACTCTGCTGTGGTCACAACAGAAATGAGGGATGTGCTATTGTACAATGGAAGAAAGGACATCCTTATTAACAACTGGCATGGAGTTTGGCTGAATGGTGTTTACTCTATCTAGTGTTTCATGGAAGGTACAATTTTTGAGTGATAAAATTGAATATATATCTGAGGAATCTTTTAAAAAGTGCCATTCAATCCTATAATTCTCTACTAGGTATATACCCAGAAGACCAAAAATCACATTATAACAAAGATATTTGCACCAGAATGTTTATTGCAGCCCAATTCACAATTGCTAAGTCATGGAAAAAGCCCAAGTGCCCATCAATCCACAAATGGATTAATAAACTGTGGTATATGTACACCATGGAATATTATGTAGCCTTAAAGAAAGATGGAGAGTTTACCTCTTTCATGCTTACATGGATGGAGCTGGAACATATTCTTCTTAGTAAAGTATCTCAAGAATGGAAGAAAAACTATCCAATGTACTCAGCCTTACTATGAAACTAATTTTTGGCTTTCATATGAAGGCTATAACCCAGTTACAACCTAAGAATATGGGGAATGGGGAGAGGGAGGGGAGGGAGGGGGAAGAATAGGCAGAGGGAAGGTGATAGGTAGGATTACACCTGTGGTGCATCTTACAAGTGTAAGTTTCATCTTACAAGATGAAATTTAGTAAATGTAAAATATAATTGTCTTAACACAATAACTAAGAAAATGCCAGGAAGGCTATGTTAACCAGTGTTATGAAAATGTGTCAAACTTTATAAAACCAGTGTATGGTGTCCCATGATTGCATTAATGTACACAGCTATGATTTAATATTAATAAAAATAAATAAATACTAATAATTAGAAATTGAATTGCCATATGATCCTGTAATTTCACATCTCGGAACATACCCCCAAAGAATTGAAAGCAGGATCTGAAAGGATATTTTTACATCTATATTCACAGAAGCATCTCTTATGACAGCTAAATGATGGAAGCAGCCCCGAGTCCACTGATGGGTGAATGGATAAATAGAATGTGTTATATACACACAATAAATATTATTCAGCCTTAAAAAGGAAGGAAATTCTCGGCTCAGTGCCTGTAGCTCAAGCGGCTAAGGTACCAGCCACATATACCAGAGGTAGCAGGTTCGAATCCAGCCCTGGCCTGCCAAATAACAATGACAACTACAACCAAAAAATAGCCAGGTGTTGTGGTGGGTGCCTGTTGTCCCAGCTACTTGGGAGGCTGAGGCAAGAGAATCAGTTAAGCCCAGGAGTTGGAGGTTGCTGTGAGCTGTGATGCTAAGGCACGCTACCCAGGGTGAAAGCTTGAGGCCCTGTCTCAAAAAAAAAAAAAGGAAGGAAATTCTAAAACATACTATAACATGGCTAAACCTGAGACCACTGTGCTAAGTAAAATAAGCCAGGCACAAAAAACAAATACTGTCTGAGTCTACTCAGATGAGGTATTGAAAGTCAAATTCATAAAAACATAAAGAAGAATGTGGGGGCAGAAAGTGGAGTTGCTGTTCAATGGGCAGAATGTGGAGTTGCTGTTCAATGGGTTCAGTTTTGGTTTTGCAAGATGAGTTCAGATCAGTTCAGAGCAATGTGAATCTACTTAACACTATTAAACTGTAGCATTAAAAACAGTTAAGATAGTATATTTTACCCTGTGTGTATTTCACCACAGTGTAAGTGGTACATGTTTGTCACCTCATTTGATCATTATAATAATTTTGAATGGTTGTTAGGAATGTAAGTCCCATTTTACAGTGAGGAAAACAGGCCAAGAGAAGTGAAGGAAATTGCTCCCAAGTATAACTAGAAAATGTGTAAGTTGAGCTTTACACTCACATCTCCCGATTCCGTGCCCAGTCAGTACTGTTTTCTGCTGCATCAGAGGAGAGAAAGTGTAATTGAATTCCCTGGTTTTCTGGTTGAAGTATAAGGAATAAGCCCTGGGCGATTTGTGTAGAGAGCTGTTGTTTGTGGGGGGAGCGGGGATGAGAGGGAGCGGGGAGAGAGAGCAGAGAGGAGAGAGGGCAGGCCAGGTCCCTGACACCAGCTTCATGCTTCTTGTTGGACTGCCCTCCCTCCCTGAATCTTTGGAAGGCAGGTGTGAGTCAACTGTAAACACAGTGAGAAAAGGTCATCCAGTGTTCCCCCAGCTGGCAAAATCAAAAGTCACTGCCATGGAGATGGTCTGTGTACGTGGAATTAAAAACCTTTAAGATGACTGGGAGGAGAGAGCGGCTCTTACTTTGTGAAATGGCTCCA
Organism: Loris lydekkerianus; assembly: GCA_963574355.1. Taxonomy (NCBI): domain Eukaryota; kingdom Metazoa; phylum Chordata; class Mammalia; order Primates; family Lorisidae; genus Loris; species Loris lydekkerianus. The sequence goes on along the minus strand of CAUYPK010011830.1, from coordinate 9,318 downwards.
ATAAATGACCTTCTACTTCTTGTGAAGGCAAAAAAGTGACAAGATGCACTTATGAAGATAAATGAGGTCTGGTGGGAGAAGGATGGAGGGTGGGAAAGCATGGGGCGGGAGAGTAAACCTTGTGTCTACCTGCCTGGGGCCACCTGGCAGCTCACGCCCTGTGTAATCCCAGCCACTCTTCCTCTGCCCCAAGGGCTGGGCAGCCATCACTACCATTCTTTTCATGATGGATTTCAGCAGAATTTAGAGAGAAGAACATAATATCTTAAAGGGAGTTAAGAATACAAGAGGATCATCTTGCCCCTTATAAAGAGGTTTCATTGATCACGAATAACCTATTGTGTGTCAGGCACTGTCCTGGGTACCTTACGTATGGTAACCCCGATCCTTCCACCACGTAACAACTTATTTTTATGATAGGATTTACAGGGAAGATTAAGTTTCCCAAAATATTTACCTAGGTAGTAAAGAGCCGAGTCAGAATTTGTTTTCTTCTTTTTTTCTTCCTTTTCTTTTAGGATGTTGGGGGCACATACGCTTTGTTGACATAATTTGTTTTTTGCACATACTGAGTCAAGGTTACAAGCATTCCCCCCACCCAGACAGCCTGCACCCAAGCCCATTAGGTGTGAATTTGCCCAACCCCTCCTCCCCCCTCCAGCTTCATTTTCACTGAGATTTACATTCATATGTTCACTTACGCGTTGACAGGTCAGTTCCAGCCTGGTCTTCAGTACAGGTCTTTGTTTCTCTAGTCCTGTGATGTGTCACTTAGAAGACTCATCTCCAGTTCCATCCAGATTGTCACAGAAGATATGAGTTCCCCATTGTTCTTCGTGGCTGAGTAGTACTCCATAGAATGCATAAACCACATTACATTAACCCACTCATGTATCTGTGGGCACGTGGGGTGTTTCCCAGTCTCTGCGACCATGAATTGTGCTGCTATAAAGGTTCAAGGGCAGAGGCAGCATTTGAACACGAGCCTGTCTAACTCCAAAGTTTATTCTTTACTCCATAGTGTTAAGTTCAACAGGCAAGGTACAAACAGCTTTGGAAGCGCCAAGGAGTCTGGGGAGAAGTTTGTCACTCCAGTCATTGCAGGGGAAATTTTGAGGGAGAGGTGGGCATGGACCTGCAAGAAAGCAGTGGACGAGTAGACGGGAATGCATTTTTTTTTTTTTTTTCGGTTTTGGCCGGGGCTGGGTTTGAACCCAGCACCTCCGACATATGGGGCTGGCACCCTACTCCTTTGAGCCACAGGACTCACCCTGATGGGAATGCATTTTGTGAGGCAGGAACACAAAGTGAAGTGGAGGTGGTGGGGATTACAAAATTTCTAGGTAGTCCTAAACAGTCCTGTTTGGGTTATGGGTAATTGTGCTGGGCTATGTCTGAAGATCATAATTCCACCAGCTTTTGAACTAGTCAGGATCACATTACACAAAAGCTTGAATGCTGTATGATGCAGCTTGGAACTTACTTTTATGGAATGGAAAACCATCAAAAATTTGTGTCTAGGGGTTTTTCTGCACTTGTTAATATCATCTAAAAGTATTATCTGCTCTTTATCGGCTATGAAAAAATTAAACACACCTAAAGTATTTTAAAGAGAACATGATGGTTTTCATTCCATCTCAGGTAGACAATAGCGCTACTGGTTAATATTACCCAGTAGGTTAAGTATTAATAATTGTGTGACGTTAGCAGTGAAGTCAGTTAATCATGCTGGCTTTTATCCTGGAATAATGAGACAATCTTGTTTTCTTTTATGCTTTAGAAAGGGGTAAGAAACTTCGAGGAACTTCGAGCCAAATTTCAAAATCTTGATGCTCCACCTCTTTCAGGACCTATTAAATTCCCAGCAGGTATTTCTCAAAAAGGTGACCGTGGGAGCGCACAGTCAACCCAGATTCCAGCTAACAGGAAACCGCTGGCATCCGACCACAGGCAGTCTCCACCATGTTCCAGTGGCGAGTCCCAGCCTCTTAGACCCCAGAAAATGAAGCTGGCCCAGATGAGTGGAATTCAGAAATGTTCTAATTCCCCAGGAGCTCTGGGAAATTCTACCGTGAGTTCTGCAGTTGATTCACAGAAGGCTTCTCTGTTGTTCGACGTGGATCAATCAAACGCTGAGTTACCCAATGAAGAGAGAATCATGGTGGCCACTAGCTTCAGAGAGAAGCTCCAGAACTGGGAGAAGGTCTCATCTCAGAGAAGTGCAATGTCATCGACCCTTCTCCGGGCCACTTGTGAAAGTGAGGCCCTCCATATGGAAAGGCAAAAAGGCCTGGGACTTACTGCCAAGGAGTCAAGGGTCAAGGTGGAAGTCAAAGGAGCCCAGACCCTTCCTTCCCAGAGGCACTTGCTGGCCCAAAGAAAGTCACTCACTGCCTCTGAAGAGCCCTCTTTTCTACTCTCTCCACATGGCAGGCAGAGCCAGAAAAATCCCAGGCCCAGGAGAAGCCTGGCAGGAGGCCTGTGTCAGCCTCCTATCTATGAGCATGATAGGAGCCTTGCCAGCCAGGCTCCAGGTAAGAAAGTAACCACCACGTGACCAGGAAGAGGGGTCATTCTGGTTTTCTAATTTAGAGCCTGTTAACTTGGGGCAGTCATACATGCATACATGAACTGGGCAATGTTGCTCCAAAATTCAGTATAAATATTCTAGGGGGCCTATCTGCTGCATTGTAACCTCAGATTTAAGCAAAGTGCTTCATCTCCCAGAATTACATTGTGAGATAGTTTGACCAAACTTGCATTGAAATTCTAGCTCTGCTTCTTACAAGTTGGATGAACTTGGGACACACACACATATATAAAACTTCTTAGAGGCTAGTCTGCTGTCTGATACATCAAACGCAATTTTCAGTCTATTGCTAATCTTCTGTCTCAGGATGTAGCACAACTATTTCTCAGGCCAAAAACCTAGGAGTCATGCTCCATTTTTCCCTCCTGATTCTTTGCATTGGATTCTTGAGCAAGCTCCTGGTTCTACCACCAAAGTATGTTCTGAAGGCCTCCCTCTGCCCTTAGCCACACCACCAGCATCATCTCCACTGCATCAGCCCCCCAGTCTCCCTCCTCCCATACCCTTCCCTCTTGGACTGTATTTTCCTCCTTCTAAATCCCAAATCAGATCACATTGTTCTGCCCCAATCAATTGACTCCTTGCCCATTTGCCCTCTCCTCCATCATCCTCTTGCTTTTCCTTAGACCACACTGCTTCCACCCCCAGGTGTCTGCCCTTGTCAATCCCTCTGCCTGGGGCAACCTCCCACCAGGTCTTTGGTGTTTCACGGCATCACTTCATCAAGGGCTGTGCTCAAGTGTCACCTGCTCTGAGCTGACCTCATTGATTACTTGATCTAGAGTAGTTACTCCACTCCCGTCACACCTCTGTTGTCTTACATGAAACAAGGTAACCCATGTAAACGGCTCAACACAAAGCCTGGTAAAAGTCAGGAGCCCAGCTAATAAGCGATGTTAATTTTCACTCTGTCTTCATTCTAATTTGATAAACACTAACCTTTCTGACCTTGTAACTTATGATTAAAGCCTAAGAAGAGAGGAACTTTGGTTCTGCCTGAGCTTCTGGGGATATAACTCCCTGCTGGGAGAGGAAGTAGGGTAGGAAGAAAGCTTTCCTTCCCTCTCCCAACTTGTAGAGGAGTTTACAGGGGAAGTTCTCAAAGCTACGTGCGAAGTCCTGGTGCACTTCCATAGTTCAGCAGGAATGGCCCGTGTAGCCAACTAGCATGTTATGCAAACCAAAAAAAATCTCAAGGCACTTGGATTATTTAAGATTTTATGCTATTTTCAGTGGAAGAGGCAGATATAATTTTCATACATAATATTGGAATTTCTGCTGCAGTTGGATTTATGAGTGTAAAAGAATAAGATGTGTAAAATCAGAGTTCTCCTAGAAAATTCCAGGACACAAAATTCACAGGTGCCTGGATACCACCCAGCTGGTATTAAAGCCAGTCCCAGACTACGAGCCTTGGAAATCAGAAGTCATTTCTCACTCCTCGTTCTGGCCCCCGTTACTTGCACATCACTGGTGCTTGAGGAATCCTTCCAGTCAGTAGTCATAGTCCTTCTCCTCTGAAGCAGGCCCTGGGCTTGGTGCTGGGAGGCCAATAGGACATAGTCCCTGCCCATGGGAACCCATGTTTAATGAGAAGACTAGCCAATGTCTCCAATATGCCAGGTAGTGCTATTAGCAAGGTGCAATATCCTGGTAGTGCTATTAGCAAGGTGCTTACAGGGATAGAAACAGGGAGTGGTTAATTCTGGCCTTGATTTCTGATAGAGATAAAATAAAACTTTCTAGAGGAGGTGCCTTTAGAGCACAGCCTTAAAAGAATGAATTAAAGTTTGACAAGACAGGGAATAGTGTTTCAAAACCAAGAATGGCATAAACAAAATCTTTGGTACACGGGCACCTTTTAAAGCAAAGTAAAAAGCCAATGAAATAAATGAAAAGTGTTTGAGCTTAAGGTCAGGGAAGCAGGATGTTACAGGATAACAAGAAAAAAATCTAGACACACGGGTGTGGCCAGGTGGGGTAGACATGGCAGAGGGGAGTGACCAATGTCTTGCTGTCACCAGGGTGGCAGCCTAGTGACTAGTCGTGTCTGTGTATTGCTCAGGGCTTCGGCTGCTGGACAGAGAAGAGGGTGGAGGAGAGTGAGGCAGGAAAACCAGGCCATTTCCCCCGACAAGCTCGGAAATGGAAATAATCATAATGTCCATTGTTTTACTCTCTGTGCTCAGAGAAACAGCCAGATGTCCAGCATCACCACATCCCCAGAACTAAGCCACTGCCTTCTATCAAGTCCCTGGGTCCTCCTCCCCCAAAGCCTGTGAAGCCCCCTGTCGTGAGCCTCCAGGCCTTCCAGAGGCAGCCAGCTGCTAATCCCAGGACCCGATGGGAAGGTAAGGAAAAGCCCAGGGCCCCACGGGTGGCCAGAGCCCGTATTCCCCATAACCTCCCTGTCCACATCACCTCCCAGGTGGCAACACACTACTGTTTCTCTGTGGCCTTGGACATCCGTCACTGCTCATTCTCAGAGGCCATGGCAGCTTGCCCGTGAAATGACAAATCTGCACAGTTGGACCCTTATCACTCCAGGGCCAGCCCACTTCCCCTAGAGTGGTGTACTGGATCACTGGGAATCTGGCCAAGAGGGAAAAAATAGAAAGTCTCTGAGCAGCAGTGAGCCTTTGTGTTTCCTGCAAAGCCTGTGTGTTGTCAACACAGTCGGTGTAGAATGGGGAAGGGAGGAGAAAGGGAGGAGGTGTGAACTTGACCTGGCAGTCCCCTCAGACCTCTGTGATCCACCTTAAAGTAATTAATTGAAGACCCTCTACCCTGGAGCCCCCGTCCTTCGGGGAGCGAAACATCCCTGGAAGCCATATTTCTGTGTCCTTTCTGCGTTCCCTCTGCTGTTTAAAGGAACATGCATCACCCCTCACTGCTCCCACCACAGTCAGATCTCGTTGACATTTTAAACACCCCGGCTGTTGTTCACTCTAGTGAGACACAGGACGCAATGTGGTGCTGTGCTAACATTTGTTTTACTGTGGCCATCCCCACCAGCGGATGGTGCGCACAGAGAGCTGGTGCGATCTGTGGTTGTTCATTTAACTGCTGTGGGCAATGTCATGGCTAAATTATTCTCACTCGGGGGTTCTCAAACTTCACCACACATTAGAGTTACCTAGAGGATTTGTTAGAACAGAGATTGCTAGGCCCCATCCTCAGAAGTTTCTGGTTCAGTGGGTCTAGGATGGAGCCAGAAATTTGCCTTCTAACAAGTTCCAGGGGCTGTGTTACACAGTTGGTTGAGGACCCACACTTTGAGAATCACTGCTACAAGTCACCTGGAGCCTTGCCTTGAAAGAAAATTCTATATAGGAGGACAAGGCTATTAAAAGTATACCTTAGCAATATGGTTACCTCTTTATGGAAGAAGACTAAGTGTGTTCCTTGTAAACATTAATTCAGGCCTCAAATCATCTCTCTGAAAAGGAAGGAGGTCTGCCAAACAGCATAGAGCAATGTACTGAGACCTTCGTAATGAAATGGGCTTTGTAGACCCTGCTCCCTTAATTATTGTCTATTTAATTTTGAACATGTTACTCACTCAGCTTCGTTTTGCTTTGCCTGTAAAGTGAGCCTAATAATAACATGGACCTCATAGAACTATGGTGAGGATGATGAGAAGATGCCCAGAAAGGGCTTAAACGGTGCTCGGCATGCCAGTAAGAGCTCAATCAATGTTCAAGGTTATTTTGAAGAAACATCAAGAAGCCATATTCTATGGGTGGTGTCCTTTGATGGAAATGAGAAATTAATGCTTGAGCTCAGGAGTTTGAGACTAGCCCAAGCAAAGCAAGACCCCATCTCTACTAAAAAGATAGAAAAACTAGCCAGGCACTGTAGCACACACCTATAGTCCCAGCTACTCGGGAGGCTGAGGCAAGAGGATCTCGTAAGCCCAAGAGTTGGAAGTTGCTGTGGGCTAGGACACCACAGCATGCTAGCCTGGGCAAGAGAGTGAGACTGTTTCAAATTTTTTTAAAAAGGGGGGGGGGGGCGAGGAAGAAAGAAAGAAGAGAATTAAGAGCTAAACCCCACAGGGGCTCCAGCCCTCCAGGAGTCCCAAGCCCAATGCACGAGGCTGTGCAGAAGAGGGCTGCATGAGACACAGGTGAGCTGACCCCCACACTTATCCCTGGGGTTAGGTCATGGCATGAGCATCACTTGCGTTAACCAGGCTGCCATCTGCACCTCTTTTTCACTCTGCCTTTTGCTCTTGCAGTGACTGTAGAAGAGGGCCACCTGTCCCTGGAGAGGTAAGTGCATCTTTCTTAATGGTGCAAGAGGGTAACCCATGAGCGAGGGCACTTGGCCTGCCAAGAGCGGGCAGTTAGCACAAGCCCCACACCTGTATTTCTCAGAAGCACTGCAGGAAGAGCAGACTTCTAAGCACTAAACTTGAAAGATTAAATAAACTGCATTTAATGACCGTGCTGACATTAAGTTGCAAGGATGATCCTCTGAGGTACTTTTTTTTTTATTGTTACACAGTTGGGTCCGGTAAATTGAAACATCAGCATCTCTAGTCATAAATTGAATTGGAAGCTAAGGAATGCTGGGCAGCTAGTGTGATATTAGGAATAAAGGACACTCTAGTGTGGTGCACTCATTCTAAGAATTCAAGGGTCAGTTCATTAACTCACTCAACCAAATAATATCTATAGAGTCCTTTGATGGATTGGGCATGGAGCTGGCTACTTAATACAGATTTCCTTGTGGGGTCACCTAAAGATGGTTGCAGACTTACTACTGCTATCTACGTGTTACAGGTGGAGGCACTTGGGCACAGAAAGCTTGTCACTTTCTGGGCTGTGATTCCAACCCAAACGTGCCCAGACTATTTTCATTATATATGTTACCTCTCTCCCAAGGATGTTCTCCATTCTCAGGAAGGTTTGATGGAGAAGGAGTGCCATACTTAAAAACAAATAATCATATTACCTACTCATTACCAAGTGTTTATAATAGTAAAGTGTGTCCATGTTAAGTTTTGTGCTAGAGGAAGAGGCATGGTTCAGAGTTTACTCCAATGAGGGCTGGTCAAATTTACCCATCTATCTACCCATCTATCCATCCATCAACCTTGGTTGGGTGGGTGGATGGGTGGGTTTATGTATGTATGGAGTGGATAGGTGGGTGGATGGATGGATGGATGATAGATGGATGGATGGATGGATGGATGGATGGATGGATGGATGAGTGGATGGATGGTTGGATGGATGGATGAGTGGGTGGATGGGTGAATGGATGGATGGATGGATGGATGGATTGGTGGATGGATGGATGGATGAATGAGTGGGTGGGTGAATGGATGGATGGTTGGGTAGATGGGTGGATAGATGGGTAGATGGATGGGTGGGTGGGTTGACGAGTGGATGAATGGGTGGGTAAGTGGATGGATGGATGGATGGTTGTGTGGATGAATGGGTGGGTGGGTGGATGTGTGGGTGGATGGATGGATGTGTGAGTGGATGGATGGAGAGGTATTTAGATGAACCAATGTACTTTCACTATAGTGACAGAACATATTTAAAAGCAAGGAGGTAGCACTTTATAAAGAGGGGACAACAGACAATAGTCTAGTGTGGAAAAATAAGAGATGAGGTTGAATTCTAAAGTGCGTTAAGTGCCATGTTACAGTTTGTTCTTTGTTTTGCCAACAGTAAGTTCGTTTGAACAAGCACATGCTGTAATGCTGACAGCTTTAGACAACTTCCATGAAAACTGGTACTTGTTTAGGAAGGACATCTTCTGTGTTCACGGCATTAACCTTCAATTCAGAGATTAGATTAGAAATAGAGTATACAGGACACTATTTTCTAGTCTTTTTTTGTCTCACCACGCACTTGAACCTATGGTTAAACTTCCGTGGCATACTTAAATTATGTCGATCCAAAAAGAGTGAAAAAGGAAAGAATTTATTTACTGTGCTTTGAACTTATTTCAAAAATAATTTAATTATCTTCAAAAACTGGAGGGGGGCACATGTACAATCTTGTGGCATACCAGTTAAAAATCACTGATACAGGATGTCATTACTGGAAAGGGATGTGCTGATTATCTGAGGTAGCCAGGCCATGGTGCATAAAGTTAATGACAGACTGGGTTTTAAATCCAAGTCCTACCACTTAACACCTATGTAACCCTTGGTACATGGTAATAACATTAAGACTGTGGACAAAAGACTGAGGGTGAAGGTTTGCGGTGGACGCTAGAGGGAGCTCAGTAAAGTTTGTTCAGTTATTATATAACCTTCCACCAAAGACAAGAGCACAAGCTCAGGACTTCAGTCTCTTTAAACTCCATCTCTGCATCAGGCTTGCTTCCTGGGATGCCATACTGTTCCCGTGCTCTTTTGCTCACCCTTTCCTCGCCTCTTCTCCCCTCCTGCTCTCTGCTCTCTTTCTTTCTCATCTCTTCCCACCACTATTTCCCCTCGCTCTAATATAAAATAAACTTATACTTTTATATCCATAACAAACAAACAACCCCCCCTCCCCCATTCACAACAATACCTGGGATGTCAAGTATTTTCTTTGTTGGAGAAAATTCTATTTGTTTCACACTTATACAGGGGTGGCGAACAAGTTCGACACAAAGAGCCAAAATTTTAAACTGTGAGAGTCAGAGAGCCACACCACGCAGTGACCTGCCAAAACAGACACTCACTCACACAAAAGCATATAATTTTAACAATAATATATTAAACA
>CAUYPK010011828.1:0-27136 GCA_963574355.1 Loris lydekkerianus | reverse complement strand
TCACACTGGTTAACACAGCCTTCCTGGCATTTTCTTAGTTATTGTGTTAAGACATTTATGAAAATAGGACATTTTAAAACAGCTTTTTCAGAAAGTCATCCCAGAGAGCAAATTTGTCTCTGTTACAACCAGTATACCCATGCTGATACCACTGGATTGACCGATACTGAAGAGGGTTTGTCTCCATTTTCAAGTGGAAACTCCTCTAGTTTGAAAGAGAACCAGAATGTAAACCAAATGAAACTGTAGATATTTTTGTTCAGGCTAAAGTATCATGACTACCCTTAGAGAGTGGGGAATATTAATTATTTACAATCACTTACAAAAATAATAACGTCTCAATTCAAATGATAGCACCAAGTCTAATTTGTCTCAGTTTAGGATTCTAGATTCACCAAAAAGGCATGTGAATCTCAGTCAAGGAAACTGACTTGCCTTGTGAACAACTGGACATTCTCAGATAGTCTGTTCACTCTCTGACCTGTGGGGAGCTGAGAGCCGAGCCCAAGAAAAGGCTCTGGCCCAACCTACCTCAAGAAGAAAGTTGCCAGATCACACTGTGGTTTTTAACCTCCTGTTACGTATATTTCAACAGAAACTCTCTTCCAACATTCATGAAATGATCTCTATACACGGGAAGTGCGGCTCTCTGGTATCGTAGTATGTGAAGTTTTATAGATCCATAGTCCAGAGTAATTTATATACAGAAACAGTCACTCAGACAGACTTGGTCTTTGCCTCATCCCAAAACACATCTGATTCCACATCTAGGGAAAAATTCCCCCAAAGCATTTTAGCAGGAGAAATGAAGACACCCAGGAGGTCTAATCAGGACTAAAAATTATTATATTTTTGCAGTTGATATTTATTTAGTTAAATTCTTGAAATGCTAACAAAAAAACATTCAAGTCCGAAGCATGTGTGTGTTGTGAGAAGACCAGAAAAAGTCATTTGGGTCCGTTACATAACTGCCACTTTCTGTTTTTATTCAAGGTGTCATAAAACTGAGTTCTGCAGTTGAAGGTACGTTTTTACAACCACAAAAATCGATAATGTTTTGCATAAAGGTTGCACAGCGTGGCTTGTAGCTAGAAAGCTTCTGTGGCAGTGGTGTTTGACGCCATGTCCGAGTCGCCAGCTATCACCATCCATGTGTGTTTCTCCTTGTTCTGCTTATTTTATGCCGCAAGTCTCTCGGCCCTCTGCAAGTGGCGTTAACGCCAACCTGACAGAGCAGCTTTCTAAGAGAGCAAATGGGTCTCTTGCTCATTCTTGACGTGATGGCCTCAGATCCAGAGCCCCAGAGAGCCCCTGACTCCTCAGCAGCCCTGTCTGAGGCTGGACATTGAGTCCTGTTGGGGTTCTTTGCCCAGTTCTTTCAGCAGGGCCTTGTCTGGGGTGTTCTTTACCCTACACGGCAGGATGCTTGCCTAGGAAGTATGTGGGCATGAAAAGTGGTTAGTTAAAGCTTCCTGAAGAGAAAATGAGGTGGTTAAGGCATTTGCCAGTCTCATGGTGGGTTCTTCATGGGCAGTGTGGTCCACTCCGCACAGTGTGAAGGCCAGCTCACTTGACTGCTGTCCCTGTCGGCGAGTGGCAGGGCCCTTCAGTTATGCGCTCGGGAAGCTGAAAAGAACAAGAAGGATTTAAAGAAAGTATAAGGGAGACAACAGGGCAGAGTGTTTTCCCGAGCAAGTTCTGAGAATGCTGAGAGGACCTCATTGCCTGAAACAGTTAATTAGCTATTGCTGTAAACTGGATCCCCTTAACCCCATAGGAGCTTTACGTTGGGAAGTAGAGGATATGTCATCTTCTCTTTTTGTGAGTTTCTGTGCTCGTTGTGGGGGCTGCGTGTGTTCTAGTTGACTGAGAGTCTGTCACTCATGCTTTGGAGCATTCTTCATCCTCGACTGGGGGGCCTGCTTGGATGGGGTGGTGGGCTTTAAGGTGAGTTTTCTAAGAAGGAGATGGGGCTTGATGAATGGACAGAGCATGGAGGTCGGGCGTGGACAGAAATTCAAGAGTGGAGGCTGTTGGCTTGACTCGACTTTAGGGATTCTGCAGGCTAGAGTTTGAAGGCTGGCAGAGGACATGGAACTCAGTCACCGGGACCGTGAGAGGGACTGGCTGTCCAAAGGGGGACTCTGCCCCCTCTGTGGAGTTAGCACCATCACATTTTACAAAATCAAATGGAAAAGACAATATTTCTGACCTTGGTGGTAGGAAAGAGCAAGGAAAAGGTGCCAGTGGTGGTGTTTCAGGGTCAGAGGGAAAAACACTCCCGTCATAAGGAGAAAGTACCTGTCAGGCCTCTGTCAGGCCAAGCAGAAATTCAAGTTCTCTCTGCATGTCAACGTGGAATGTTTTTGAGGGACCATCCAAACGCCTCCCTGCCTGACAAGATGTAAGAGACACAGAAACAAGATCAAGCAGCACCCTGAGAATGACCTTGCCTGCAGAAAGTCCCAGTAGCAACTTGAGCGCTGAGTTTCAGTTAATTATCTGTAGAATTACAGATAACAGTTGGTTCACTCTGGGCTGTTATGATGTTTCTATCAAGGAATAGCTTTTAAGTCATGGCCTTATGCTGCCTGCTTGGCTTCAGCACAATATTCCACTTGCAACAAAAGGATATAGGGAAAAAACGAAAATATTTTAGAAGAAAGCCGAGAGGATATTAGATGATTTTAAAGCCATTGTTCTCCTAGAAGGCATTCCTGGGTGCTAGGGCCTGTCTGAGCCTCCAAAGCAGAGGCACTGTTCCCCAGAGGAAGATGAAAGTTTGAGGAAAAATGAGGGCAGGAAGCAGAATGACTCCCTGGGGCTTGTCCGGCAGCTTGAGTCCCTGGGGCTCCCAGGAAGTTCTCTGGATAGCCGTGGGCACCAGAGGTCAGGCCCACTTCACTGCTGCTTGAATGTCTTTGGGGCAGCTTATTGGCTGACTGCTGTAGCAGCTTGAAGGCTGGGGAGCATGCTGTGTTGTAACCGTGTTAGAATCTGTGTGTGTGCAAGGGTAGTTTGGGGTGCCGGGTTGTTGGGGCTGGTGGTGTGTGTCCCCTGCATGCCTCGTCAGCGCGTTTAGAACGTGAGACTCTCACGAGCATGCTCAGTGGAACATGAGCCGGACACTCCTGATGAGAAATCAGACCTTAGCGGGTAGTTCCTGTGACTGCCTAGCTGATTAGTGCACCTGCCACGCGCCATCTTTTAGTGAATTCTAGGCCTCTTCAGGCCACTTATCCATGTGAGATAATATGCAAAAGGAAACCTCTTTCCTTTTCTTTAAAAATGACTGTGTTCTGGATTACCCCAGAACTCTGAAAGTAGTCTTCATGTTTTAGGTAGGTTCTCTTTTTCTTTTCTTTTTAAGGAAAAAAAAAATTTTTTCCAAGTCATAAGAGAATAATCAACAAAGATTCAATGTGCCCCTTCCGGCCAAGTGTCTCTGTCAGGCAGTTTCGTCCCTGCTCATTTCCAAAGCAGGGTGCCCTCTTCAACATTTTGTGGCTTCGCGTCAGCTTCTTAAATGAGCAGAAGGAAAAAGCCATCCTCTGTCACAGGCCTGGTAAGGTTACAGTGAAATGTCCTTTCTAAGGCTTCAATGGAAATGCTCATCAAAAATGCTGTAATTGGGCCGTGCCTGTGGCTCAAAGGGGTAGGGCGCTGGCCCCATATGCCGGAGGTGGTGGGTTCAAACCCAGCCCCGGCCAAAAACTGCAAAGATAAAAAAATAAAATAAAATGTGGAAAAATGCTGTAATTATTTCACAAAGAAGGGCAATATCTGAACAGGAAAAAAATTAAGTTTGGAAGAAATAACTACAGAGTTTTTTCGGTAATATTGATGAATTTTTACCTCCAATTTTACATTAATGATCCAAACTCTGAGAAAATAGAGGTAAGAGAGAAACATCCAGACAGCAATTTAGGGGAAAGGGGAGATGGCTTGGGCGATGTCAGAGGGAGAAAAACCTTCTATGGCAGGAATTCTGTATGAGAATCGTATCAGTAATCCTCTTGAAAGGGATCTTTTCCTGTGACTGAGGAACAGGGAGGAAGTAGGAGGCACGTATTTCTTCTTTTTTTTTTTTTTAGAGACAGAGTCTTACTTTATTGCCTTCAGTAGAGGCTGTGGTGTCGCAGCTCACAGCAACCTCCAACTCCTGGGCTTAAGCGATTCTCTTGCCTCAGCCTCTGGAGTAGCTGGGACTACAGGTGCCTGCCAGAACACCTGGCTATTTTTTTTTGTTGCAGTTTGGCCAGGGTCAGATTCGAACCTGCCACCCTCAGTATATGGGGTCGGCACCCTACCTACTGCAGCACAGGCACTGCCCGAGAGGCACATATTTCTACCAGTAGGAGCAGAGCTCTGGCCTTATGGAGGAGAAATGAGAAGGCAGGTCCTGTAAGAGCTGAGTCATGCTGAGTCAGGACTGTTCTGATGTTGGGCAGCTCTTTCCTTCTAGGGAGGGAGGTGCAGCCCCTGCTGGAAGCTCTTTGGCCTGTTGAGACACGTGGGGTGCAGGGAGCATTCCAGCAGACACGGGCCCTGAGGGGACAGGACGAGGCTGCTATGGGGAAGGGCTGACACAAGCCTGTGCCACTGACAGCCAGGGTGTGCTCCGGGATGGGACTTTCCTCAAAGACGATTCAGTCATACCTTGTAGGTGAGAATCCAAAGAGACCTCAAATTCTTTCGGACACCCATACAAAAAATGAAGTTCGAGTTCTTTGGAGAAGTTTGCACATCTCCAAAAATAGGCAGACAAGAGCTTCTCTGGAGAAATCCGTAGATGAGTTGACTTTCCAAGCTCTCGCCTGCTTTTAATCACCTCTTATATAGAGATGCCGGGGTCTCATTTAGCAAAGTGGAACATATGAGAGTTAACGGCAAAACCTCACGTCTCCATAAACGAACAGCTTAGACTGGATAAGCAAAAGTTCTCCTGGACATGTCTATTTTCCCTTTTCCTGTTTTTCTTTTTGTGACTTCATTATCTTTAGATATTTTTAGCATATCTTAATGCGCAGCGGTAATGGTTCATGAACCACAATCCCCAACAGAGCAGGGACTTGGAACTATTGTCATATCCAAGGTGGCACTTTCTGCAACCTCAATGCCTCTGAAGGAGATGAAACTCATCAAGAATAGAAAAAAATAGGTGGCGCCTATAGCTCAAGTAGCTAGGGCGCCAGCCACATACACCAGAGCTGGAGGGTTCAAATCCAGCCTGGGGCCTGCTTAACAGTAACAACCATAACCAAAAAAAAAAAAAATAGCCAGGCGTTGTGGTGGATGCCTGCAGTCCCAGCTACTCGGGAGGCTGAGGCAAGAGAATCACCTAAGCCCAGGAGTTTGAGGTTGCTATGAGCTGTGACGCCCTGGGCGATAGCTTGAAGCTCTGTCTCAAAAAAAAAAAAAAAAAAAAAAAAAAATAGAAAAAAATAAAATAATTAAAAGCTGGACTCAGTCTTCATTCCCACTTTCAAAATTCACAGCACCGATGTCTTCACATCAGTATTGTAAATTCATAATCCCAAACTCTCAGAAAGTTGAACTCCACGACAGAACTCTGATCGAACTTCACATGTGTGTTGAGGACTGAGATACCATTTACTCTGCTTCAGAAAGTCTATTTTTCCATAACATGATATGTAATGTATCCAAAAGTATCCCCCCCAAAAAATAAGTTAATTAATTAAAAAAAAAGTATCCCAAGATTTAAGGTTTTAAAATATTCCAAATGTGTTGATGTCATTCCCTTCCTTGGTGAATTTTGACTTTCTATTTTTTGAGTAAAGCCATATGGTCAGTGTGTCAGAGTAGATTGTGGCAAATCCGTTAATAATCAGCTATGGACCTCCTGAGAGTGGGGAATTGAGCATGCAGTTTCAACATTTTTACCCTAGAAATCAAAATGTCTTTATGGACCGGCCAGTCAAATAGCTGACCGAGATAGGGTAGGGCTGTCTCCAGGAAGGAATTCCTCTCCTTCCACTGTGTGAAAGGCGGCAGTCTTCACAGAAGACAGAATAAAACAGAATAGTGAAGAAAATGGAAACAAGACTCAAGAAACTTAGTTCTGGTCAGGCACAGCGGCTTTCACCTATAAGAATTCTGGGAGGCCGAGGTGAGTGGATCACTTGCGCTTGGGAGTTCTAGACCAGCCTGAGCAAGAGGGAGACTCCGTCTATTATATTAAAATAGGAAAAATTAGCCAGGCTTTGTGATGGGCACCTGTAGTCCCAGCTACTCAAGAGTCTGAGGCAGGAGGTTCCCTTGAGCCCGAGAGTTTGAGGTTGCTGTGAACCATGTTGACACCATAGCACTATAGTTTAAGGCAACAGAGTGTGATGCCTTAAAAAACAAAACAATACTTACCACAGAGTATGGAACACAATCGGTACTCAGTAGGCTCCTTTTCTCTTCCTCCACCTGTCCTTTTTCTCTGTGGAAGTCCAGCAGCCAGGGGGTGATGGTAGCGCCCTGCTCAAGTGTCATTACCAGCACAACCGTAGACGAGCAGCCTCCAAAAATCCTGGCTTCTCCCTTGTCGAGGCAAGTTAGAAGGAAAAGGCTCCTTGTATGGGATCGAGTGCCCTGATCATCTCCCCGGGAGCTATGGCATCTCCGTGCAGAGGGGAGCAGCTGTTCAAGTGAAGACAACGCCAGGGGTGGATCACACCACAATTTGGGGGGTTCAATCAGATAGGATTGTCCCCCTACCCATTCTTCCATTCCCAAAAGGCTTTCAGGCTGGTCCAACAAACACAGTGCTAGTTAAAGACTGAGCTCATCAATTCAAATGCCCTTTTATGCAATGTAATAGAGTTGGTTACAAAGGAGTTTTATTGCAAAGGAGTTTAGACTCCCACAAGTTGTCACCACTCATCAAGAATATGGAAGTTGGGGGTCAGGGGAGAACTAAAGAGAATACAACCGCAGCTATCCAGACAGCAATCTTTCATAAACGTTTGAACTTTAAGGTTTACAGTGACAGCTGTATTTAAGTCTCTGTATTTAAGAAGGGGATCTCAGTGTTAGCAGAGACAGATGCCGGAAGACCCTGAACTATGGGGACCAGGGAAAGATTTAGGGCCCAAAGCCACAGATTTTAATTTAATTTTCATTAATTTTTACTTTGAAGCTTTTATTCATGGTATAGAGCCAGTAACTCTTTTTTTCAAGACTCAAATATTCTTTATCTTCCTGAAATCCTTGTAAGCGTAGGGACAGCCCCCTCCAACACAATAATGGTAAGACCTGCTCTGTCCCCTTACAGGATGCAGTGCAGGTAAGTGAAGAACAAGTATTTGTTACTATGAACATATTTGTAGAAAAAGCTAAAAACAGTCTACTATTGGTACCATTGACTGGTGATCCCCAACCTTTTTGGCACCAGGGATGATTTTGCATGGGGGGGGGGCAGTGGGGAGAGCACATTATATTCTCAGAAGGGTCACAGAATCAAGATCCCTGGGCTGTGCCATTTACAGCAGGGTTCACACTCCTATGGGCATCTAATGGTGCTGCTGCTGTGACAGGTGGAACGGAGGCAGTGATACCCGAGGTGGAGAACAGCTGTAAATGTGGATGAAGCTTCCCTTGCTTACTCAGCACTCAACTCTGACTAGGTGGCCTGGCTCCTAATAGGCCTGTCCATGGCCCAGGCATAAGGAACCACAGCCACAGCTGTCAGTATTACAATAACCTCTATGGTGCCTATGTGTGTGTACATATATGTAGATATAGATATGTATTATCTTATTTTTAATGAAATAACTACCCATAGAATCCTTAGTAGTATATATTATTAATGTATGATATATTGGTTATATACAATTAGCAAGTAATACATGTATATGTACACGGGGTAGTATGATATAAGACATTATCTTACTTTTATAGAACACCTGTGTAATCATGTCTGCTGTGCTTCTTGAAGAATATGTCCAGTGCCGTTTTAAGAGTTTACTTTTTGATTCTGACTGCCTGCGTTTGAATCCTGGCTCTCCTACTTAGCAGTTGAGTAACATTTAGGCAAATTAACTGACTTCTCTGTGACTCTTTTTCTTCATTAAAAATTACAATGACCCCCAGCGACATGGGAGGCTGAGGTAAGAAGATTGCTGGAGCCCAAGAGTCTGAGGTTGCAGTGAGCTATGATGATGCCACAGCACTCTACCCAGGACTACAGAGTGAGGCTCCGTCTCAAAAAAGAAACATTACAATGATAATAATAGTCATGATCAAATTGAATAATGCACAAAAAGTTCTTAGGACAACGTATGGTACATTGTATGCACTCAATAAGTGATGATAATACTGGAAATGGTAACAACAGTCCATGGGGGGCAGGGAAGAAGTGCTGAGGATGATTCTGGATGTGAGAGTTTGCTGTAAAGTGAAGGAAACCGGGGGGTGGAACTGAGCCAGTGATGCCAGTCATGGGATTATATTATATTATAAAATAATATAATATGCAGCTCAGCCTTGAGTCTTTGGCCTCAGCTAGGAAACTTCTTTCACTTACAAGGTTGGTGTAGGATAGTGGTTCTTAACCAGGAACTGTATTAAAGGGTTGCAGCATTAGGAAGGTTGAGAACCACTGATAGGAAGAACAGTTATATGGCACGGATTTGGCTTAGATGACCTCTGGGTGCTGAGTGGAGCCACATCACCCTGCAGGACTCCCCCAGGGTCTGACCAGCCAACACCTCCACGTGCTGAGTCCTCCTTGGTTGAGAGCTTTGTTTATTTCCGTCACTTTTTCAACCAAGAATCCACCAGCTGCTCTGTTTCTTGCCACAGCAAGGCTTATCCTTCCTGGTTACTTTGAAGTGCTTCTGAGGATGTGCACTATGATTGCACGCGAGAAAGAATTCGGGCTCTGATCCCAAGGGGCGCTGGTCTCTGCGGCACGTAGCTTAAGGGAAGAGCCCCTTGGCTTTGTGAACAAGACAACATGGTACTTAGCCCAGCACAAGCCTTCAATGGAACTTTTATGCCAAATTACCCTTATTTCTCTATCTTTTTTATATATATGTATTAAGCGTCTATCACACTACTATCCTAACCAATTTGAAGGATACAAAACCAAACCATCCTGCATTCTCTCACCAGACTAAACGATTGAAAAGACAGTTCTGTGAATAGGAGTATGGTTATGTCAAATGGTGTATTTCTTATGTTCATCAAACTGTTGCTTTCTTACTATGTGCATCAGAGCTGGAAGAGGCTTTTTGCCTGAGTCACTGTGATAAATGTTGTGCCAAGCCGGCCCCACGGAAACCTCAGCTGTGGTCAGAATCTAAGCCAATGGGCTGTGATTCCTGTACAAAGCCCCAGCTCCGGGGCAGGCAATGGCCAGCAGTGTCTCCACAAAGCAGCAGCACATCCGTGCTCTCCCTGTGATTTTCAATGGGCCCTTCTGGAAACAGCAGAGAGTGCCCAGGGTATGACTCACACCTTTGGGGACTTTCCTACTTCAAACCAATGGGAGTAAAAAGCTGCCTTAGAAACCGAAGGTAGAGTATACCACGGGCTTTTGAGTTCTTGTGGTCTTTTTTCTGAAAGTGGTTAGAAAAAGTAGATTAAAGGAAATGAGACTTCCTGTGCAACCATTGCAACCTATCTAATACCCACTTTTGATACCATAAACCGACGTGACCATTTTAGGATCTTATGGAACTTTTCGTTGTAATCAGACCCACATACAGCTCTTCACCTGATAATATAGGAATCAAACACTAATAGTACAAAGCACTGATGATAGTGCATGTTTTATTGATGTTAAAAAGAGTGAAAATATAATGCCTCAAGAAATAGATATTATTCTTAAAATCTTCCCATTTTAAAAAATGTAAGCATAACAGAATAATCACTACTATTTTTATGAAGTAAAAATATTTAATTAACAAGATGAAACTCAAAGCAGTAAGATGCACATTAATATGACTAAGGAAAGAAATAGTAGAGCAAAAGAAAAACAAAAAGCTGCAGAAAAACAAACAAAAATTATAATTAACAGTGCAACACCAGACTTATGAATTGAAACAATTTAAGGCTGGGCACCGTGGCTCATGCCGATAATTCCAGTGCTTTGGAAGCCAAAGCAGGAGAGGCATGCTTGAGGCATGCTTGAGGCCAAGACCAGCCTGGGCAATATAGTGAGACCCCACCTCTACAGAAAACTTTAAAAAATTAACCAGCTACTCCAGAAGCTGAGGCAGGAGGATCACTGGAGCCTTGGAATTTGAGGTTACAGTGAGACATGATTGCTCCACTTCACTGCAGCCTGGGTAACAAAATGAGACCCTGTCTCTAAAAAAATCAAGAGAAAAGGAAACGAAAGAAAATATTTAAAATGCTAGGGCAATAAAAGTCAGGCATCGGTCTTTCTAGTGTTAAGTGGCTAGGTCCTTAACAAAACTCCGTCCATTATATTATGCTTTTTTGAATATTTTTTAAACATTTTTAAAAAGAAAATGATAGGACAGTGGTCAGAGGAGGAAAGTGGCACTTCCTTTACCCAATACACTAAACATATTTTTAGAAGGCAAACAAGAAGAAAGCATCCAAATGGAGATTTTTCTAGGGTTCTCCAGTTTCTCTATTTTATATTATTGGAGTATGATGAACTTAGGAAGAAGTCAAATTCATTGGCTAGCTTTTGCCGTTGTCTTGCTCTGCAAAGATACAAAAACGTACACATGCACAATTTTAAAACAATAGTGACTCAATGGGAGAGGGTATCGGTGGTGCCCATTGGGTAATCAGGCACGTGCTAAGGTTCATTTTGTGACAATCCAAACTTTGTTCTTGGGAAAAGATCAGCTACCTTAGAAAGACATATGAATTTCTTTAAGATATGTAAAAGTATAATTGGAGAAAAATTATATCAAGCCAGGCACTGTGTAGGGTCTGGATTCTGTGATGATTAGGACATGAGTTTTCACCTCTTGGGGAGATAGAAATCTATAATTAGTGAGCAAGAGGTGTGCGAGGAAGCCTGTAAAGGTTGAGAGAGCACAGGGCCAGTGTGGTGACCCAGGAGGGCTTCACGGGGGAGGTGAGAGAGAACCCAAAGCAGGAGTCGGAGTTGGCCAGGGGAAGAAAGAGAAAGCAGCAACACCTGTCAACTCAACAGATAGGAAAACGTGCATGTTTGGGAAAAGGGCAAAAGATGTCTGGGGAGAGACTAGGACGAGGCAGACACTACATGGTGCAAGTGTAAGACTCCCAGCAAGGCATTTGGATGTCACCCTCTAGGAAGTGTTTGAGTGGCGCAGGGGCTCGAGGTAGCTGCCGAAATAGGTATAGAGAGCAAGACCAAGTGCAGTTGTAGCAAAGGAGGAAAAGTTTATTTTAATGACCTAGAACAGCCTCTGTCCTAGCGAGAGCAAGCCCATGGAAGGCGCAGCTTATGGGTTTCATGCACAACTTGGAGGGAGTATCAGCGCTCCTCGGAAGGCTCCTGGGGTATTAATTAACTCTGTTCTTGAAACAGTCCACCTGCAAGGTCGTGAAAAGGACCCACCTGCAGCCTCATTCCCGTAATAGCCCAAGTCAGCCTGACCCAGACCAGTGCAAGACAGACTGACCACACCGATCACCCCCCCTGCTCATCTCCAGCTGAGGGAGGAGCCATCGAAAACCTTTAAACACGTGAACGAAATGAACAAGTTTGTCTCTTAAAACATAACTCAGGCTGGGCCCCTGGGCGCCAGCCACATGCTCCAGGGCTGGTGGGTTGGAACCCAACCCAGGTCTGCTAAATAACAACAACAACGACAACAAATGTCCAGGCATTGTGGCGGGCACCTGTAGTCCCAGCTATTAGGGAGGCTGAGGCAAGAGAATCTCTTGAGCCCAAGAGTTTGAGGTTGGGGTGAGCTATGTTGCCGCACCACTCTACTGAGGGTGAAAAAGTGTGACTCTGTTTCAATAAAAAAAAAAAAGAAAGAAAGAAAACATAATTCAGAGAGTATATTAGAAAGGGTTTGGGTTAGAGGCAGAAAACCCCTAATTATTATTCAGGTAAACCTCTTTACCTATTTTGACAACTACCTCGAGCCACCCCACTAAGACCAAGGCCATCCATGGGATGAAGCAATTGGATTAACGGAATTAATGACTAGTTAAATAGAGATTCCTTGCTTAGGAAGATGGTTAAACTAAAATTAAATAAATAAACATAAATATGAGGGAGAGAAATGCAAGTGTAGAAATCGGATACTGCCAATTTCCTTTTGAAGGTCAGGACTCTAGGTAACGGGATTACATTACAAGACAATTAGGTTAAACATTAGAAAGGTGTTAGCAAATAACCAGTTGCAAGATGGAGATGGTGGGACCTGCTGGTGGGACTTGCCACTAAAGTACATCCCTGGCAGCTTCGCGGGTCCCCAGGTTGTTGGCCAGCAGCCCGTCAGGGAGAAGGCCACCACACCCACAGCACAGATGAACGCGTTGGCCCCATGAGTGAACTGAGACTCTGAAGACTGGGGAAGGCGGAATTCCAACAGAAAACCAGACTCTTGACTAGTTTGCATATGGAACCTTCTGTGGTCAACAGGCTAGCAGCATATTTGGACACTTTACATATTTTCTATTATAATGATTTCTATAATTCATTCCCTGCTTCACTGCAAACCCTGCTCTAGGGGGAGCCACAAAAAGTATGTCTTTATGGATGTCACCTAATACATCTTATGTCAGATGATAAAGTCAAAACATTTACTCTCCGTAAGAAAGTCAAATATATCATGACATTGAAATTATTAAGTAGGAAATTTGATATTTGGTAAAGATTAGAATTATTTTGTCCATCCCCAAATACATTCATCCATACAAATATATGACAGAGAGTTCTTCACTAATTCAGAGGCCAAGATCATTATGTAGGAATATAGTATCTTTCCAATTACCTCATCTCCTATGGTTGACTATAATAGCATAATTTGAGGTAGTCACCATCAATATTTGTATAAAATTATAATATGTGTCTTAGTAGGGCATAAAATAAGAGAACCCATGTAAAAATTCAGCCCATATTCTCAATGTAATTTACATAAGTCTGGGTTTTATTCATGTAATGTCAGAACATTACACATCAACAGGAAATTGAGACTGGACATGGTGTCTCTCCCCTATAATCCTAGCACTCTTGGGAGGTAAAGACAGAAGGATCACTTGAACTTGGGAGTTTGAGACCAGCCTGAATAAGAGTGAGACCACACCTCTAACAAAAATAGAAAAAGCTAGCCAGGCATTGTGAGGGCATCTGTTGTCCCAGCTACTTGCGACGCTGAGGAGGAGAATCACTTGAACCCAGGAGTTTGAGGTTGCTGTGAGCTATGAGGACACCATGGTACTGTAGCCTGTCTCAAAAAAAAAAAAAAAAAAAAGAATAAAAAAAGGAAACCAAAATAAATAAGTAAATAAATGAAAGAACGAAATTGAAAACTTGAAGAAGAGAAAGATGACAAGACAATCATGAGTTAAGTCAAGAAGGAAAATCCAAAAATGTCTTTTAACCTTTAGATCAGCGGTTCTCAACCCACAGAACTGTATGAAAGGGCCGCGGCATTAGGAAGGTTGAGAACCACTGCTTTAGATAAACAAAGAAGGGAAGGGAGATCAATATTTTCAACCACAGGAAAATATCTCCTTTGGATGGCTCGGTGACTGTAGCTCAAGCAGCTAAGGCGCCAGCCACATGCACCTGAACTGGCGGGTTCGAACCCAGCCCGGCTGCCAAACAACAATGACAACTACCACCAAAAAATAGCCGGGCATTGTGGTGGGTGCCTGTAGTCCCAGCTACTTGGGAGGCTGAGGCAAGAGAATCGCTTGAGCCCGGGAGTTGGAGGTTGCTGTGAGCTATGATGCCACAGTACTCTACCCAGGGCGACAGCTTGAGACTCTGTCTTCCCCTAACCCCACCCCCAAAAAAATCTCCTTTGGAGAGCAGATTATTTATTCTAATATTGGATTGGATTATAAAGAACATAAAACATTACATATTTAAAAAAAGATCCATTTTTCAATAAACTTTATGCTAATTTATGGTATAGGGTGATGTCCAAAGATTACTTGATTTAAAAAAGTCTCCATAATACCTATGCAGTCACAGGACTAAATTTCTTGTGTAGGTCTACAGATATTTTCTAAGCACATACACAAATGGAATCATAATATATATAACACATATTATTATTCTAATCTGTTCTGCAATTTGCTCTTTTTTCTTGACATTGTATCTTTTTTCCCCCAAAAATATTACAGGGTACACACATTCTGGTTGCATAGCTTGTTTTGTACATTTCAGGTCAAAGTTGTAAGTGTGTCCCTTGACATTGTATGTTTAGCCTCTGTCTAAATTAGTATATATAAAGTTACCTCTTTTTTATTATTTGCATAGACATCTATTTTTATGGATGGCCATAGTTTATTTAAACTATTTGTATATGGAAACTCAAGTTTAATATTTAATATTTTTAAAGTGTAAATTCTTACCCTGAATCCATGAGTGGACTTTAGAAGGTCTCTTAAACCATCTGAAATTATAATCAAAATTAGTCTATGTGTGCATGTGTAAATTATTTCTGGAGAAGAGTGTCTCCAGTTTTCAGCAGATCTTTATCTATGGAGTCAATAGTCCAACTTGTAAAGGAGCTTCTTCATTACAAAGCTATAGAATTGCAATTTTAAATGAGTTTTAGAAAATAGGATTGAATATAATTATGGAATAGTGTTTCTCAACTTGTAAAAATCCAGATGACCTTTTGATATACCATAATACATCTATACGCACAGTCACCCCTGGTAGAAATCACCATCTTCCTCTGAAATTCTGATCCGTTACTCTAAGGAAAGCATGCAACATGCCCCCCTCTTCCTATCTATCCCACCCTCCATGTCCTCACAACTCAACCATATTGGAAGTCATTTTCGGTAGCACCTCCAACCAAAAAGATTTGGCCAGGCTTTACTTTCAACCATTGGAATATGAAAGTCAGTAGATATTTAGCTTACCAAATATAAAATTATACTCTGAGATGGTTTTGCTTCTTGTATGATGGCAAGCTATATGATTCAGACGAACCCTCCCACTGAAAACAAAATAAAACAACACAAAACAAAATACACACATGCATACATTTCTTAAAAATATCAAAGATCTGATGAGTTCGTAAGGAATTACTGGAAAGCAGGAACTTGGAGAGGTAACCCAAACAATGCAGGTACCATTTGCTGATTCAGGTTCACCATAAGGTTAAGTCTGGATGGTCTCCTTAAGGAGGGAGAAGCAGGAAAAAAAAGCTGGCCTTATATGAAAATCCTATCCCATAAAACTGGCTGGCACCCAAAAACATAGTACCCTAAAAGAAAGGATAAATCGGAGGTAGCCATCTGCTTATGAATCACTCCTCACCTCAACTACAAAAGCAAAACAAAACAGAAAACTGTCTTGATACTAAGGTGGGGGGTTGTCCATTCATGAGAATTTCTAGCATACATGGCCTTTGTTCAATCCTCAGCCCAAATTCACATCAACTGAATGGTTCAACCTCAAGCCACAAATGATATTTCAAATGATAATTTTCTATACAAAAAAGACTTTTTCAGGCGGTGCCCATACTCAGTGGGTAGGGCACTGACGACATACATCAAGGCTGGCGGGTTCGAACCCGGCCCCAACCAGCTAAAACAACAATGACAACTGCAAAAAAAAAAAAAAAAAAAGAATAGCCAGGCCTTGTGGCAAGCACCTGTAGTCCCAGCTACTTGGGAGGCTGAGGCAAGAGAATCGCTTAAGCCCAAGAGTTTGAGGTTGCTGTGAGCTATGATGCCACTGTACTCTACTGAGGGCAACAGCTTGAGAGTCTGTCTCAAAAAAAAAAAACAAAAGACTTTTTGTAGGCCATGAATAGCTTTTCAAAATAAGTTCCCAAGAATGGTTCACACCTGTAAACCTAGCACTCAGACTTTTCAGATATGTTTTAAATTGCCACAAAAAGGTAGAAATAAGGGGCGGCGCCTGTGGCTCAATGGAGTAGGGCACCAGCACCATATGCCAGAGGTGGCAGGTTCAAACCTGGCCAAACACTGCAAATAAATAAATAAATAAATAAAGCAGAAATA
Organism: Loris lydekkerianus; assembly: GCA_963574355.1. NCBI lineage: Eukaryota > Metazoa > Chordata > Mammalia > Primates > Lorisidae > Loris > Loris lydekkerianus. Next base: position 10,987 of record CAUYPK010011828.1, on the reverse strand, counting down.
AAATTGATATTATTTACAGATGATATAATTGTATACATGTAAACCCCAAGTAATCTAAAGATAAGTTACTAAAAATTGTTGAGATTTTTAGAAAGAGGCTGGCATGGTGGTTCATGCCTATAATCCTAGCACTAGGAGGAGTTTGAGACCAGCCTGAGTAAGATTAAGACCCTGTCTCTACTAAAAATAGGGGTAAAAACTAGCATGCCTAGAGTCCCAACCACTTGGGAGGCTGAGGCAAGAGGATCAGTCAAGCCCAAGAGTTTGAGGTTGCTGCAAGCTATGATGCCATGGCACTCTGCCCAGGGTGACAGAGTGAGACTCTGTCTCAAATAAATAAATAAATAACGTTTTTAGAAAGGTTGCTAGATACAAAGTCAATAAAAAACTAATTGCAAGTTGTAGTTATCAATACAAATAGAAGATGAAATAAGAAAAAGTATAAAAACTACGAAGTACCTAAAAAATATATAATAAGCCTGTATAAGACTTCTCTAGTGAAAATTATAAGACTTTATTGAGAAATATGTTTTTAAAGTAAATACTTTATGGATGTGAAGACTCAAAATTACAAATTATAAAGCTGGTGATTCACTTAAAATTTATCTGTAAATTCAATGCAATCTCAATCAAAATCGTAACAGTTTTTTTGTTGTTGTATTTTAGTTTTTGCAAAGTACCAAATACAGCCACAATACCCTTGAAAAGGGGCAAGATGAGAGGATTTTCTCTATCAAGCACTAAGACTTATAATTAGCCTATAGCAATAAGACAGGTGGTGTTGGTCAAGGACAGGGCGATGGCCCAATAGAACAGACTAGTGAGCACAGAAATAGTCCCATGCACATATGGAAGTTTGAGAAGCAGCTTTACAGATCAGTGGAGAAGGGACAATATTTCAGTAGATGATACTGGCACAAAGGGGTGTTTATTTGGAAAAAATAAAATAAAATTGGACTGTACCTTTGTATTAGGGTTCTCCAAAGAAACAGAAACAATAGGTAAGATTGATCAATTGATTGATTTGTTATAAGGAAGTGGTTCATACAATTATGGAGGCTGAGAATCCCTAAGATCTACAGGTAGCAAGTTAGGCACCTGCGTACTTCCAGTCTAAATCCAAAAAGCCAGGAGAGCTGATGGTACAAATTTCAATCTAAAGGCCTGAAGGTTCAAAGTCAAGTCCAAAGGCTGGAAAATACTGATGTACCAGCTCAACCACTCAGACAGAAGTTCCCTCATATTTGGCCTATTTTTCTACTTGGGTCTTTAGTTGATTAAAGAAGGCCCATCCACAGTACAGAGGACAATCTGGTCTACTCAGTTTTCAGATATAAATGTTACTCTCATCCAGAAACACCCTCCCAGACACACCCAGAATAAGGTTTGGTCAAATGTCTGGGCACCACATGGCCCAGTCAAGTTGACACATGAAATTAGCCACTACAACCTTATACTCTACCCTTCTAATCAGTTCTAGATGGATTTAAGACCTAAATGTGAAAGGCCAAACAATAAAGTTTCCAAAAATGATACAGTGGTAGGTTTCTGAAATAAAATACCAAGAGGACTAAAAGTAAAGAAAAAGATTGTGACATCTAGCTGTTAGGTTCAAACTTTGCCTTTCACAAAAAAAGGAAATAAAAATGTAAAAAAACTGCAAAAAAAGAAAAAAAAACGGTACTTATCTCATTAACAATCCAAAATAATTCAAAACCACAGTGATTGATATGCGTTACATATCTCTACCAGGTTAGCAAAATTTATAAAGTGTAACAATATCAAATGTTGTCAAAGACTTCATGGAACAAAAGGAATTCTCATATGCTGTTGTGGGAATGCATATTGGTATAAGCATTTGCTTGAAAATTATTTTGCATTAGAAAGAAACTCATAATATACAAATTCCCTAGAAGAGTCTTTTACTTGCTTGGTAACTATAGCTCAGCAGCTAGGGTGCCAGCCACGTACATGGGAGCTGGCAGGTTCAAACCTGGCCTGGGCCTGCCAAAAAACAATGACAACTACAACAACAAAATAGCTGATGTTGTGGCAGGCACCTGTAGTCCCAGCTACTTAGGAGGCTGAGGCAAGAGAATCACTTATGCCCAGGAGTTTGAGGTTGCTGTGAGCTGTGACACTATGGCACTCTACCAAGGCCAACATAGTGAGACTCTGTCTAAAAAAAGAAAAAAAAGAAAGAGAAAAGATCTTTACTTGTGTGTTAAACATACAAGAATGTTCATGGTGGCATTGTTCAAATATCAAAGGAAAAACTTAAATATTCATCTATAGTGAAATGTGTTTGTATTGTGTATTTCCGTGTAATGAAATTTTGGTATATTCATGTAGCTATGAAAATTGACAAGTTACGTCTTCTAACAGTATAGATGAATCTACCCACAAGGTTAAGTAGAAACAAAGCACAGAAGAATACATATATGTTGGCTTGGTGCCTATGGCTCAAGCATCTAAAGCGCCAGCCACATACACCTGAGCTGGAGGGTTCAAATCCAACCCTGGCCCACCAAACAGCAATGACAGCTGCAACCAAAAAGTAGCCAGGCATTGTGGCGGGCACCTGTAGTCCCAGCTACTTGGGAAGCTGAGGCAGGAGAATCACTTGAGCCCAGGAGTTAGAGGTTGCTGTGAGCTGTAAAGCCACAGCACTCTACCCAGGGGGATAGCTCAAGGCTCTATCTCAAAAAAAAAAAAAAAAAAAAAAATACATATATGTTGTATGCTTTCATTAACATAAAGTTCAATAACAGGTGCAATTAAGTTACGATGTTTAAGAATGCATGCAGAAATGATAAACTATTATTTAAAAGATACGAAAAGACGGCCAGGAGAGCAGTGGCTCACGCCTGTAATCCTAGCACTCTGGGAGGCTGAGGCAGGTGGATTGCTTGAGCTCAGGAGTTCAAGACCAGCCTGAGCAAGAGCAAGACCCTGTCTCTAAAAGAAATAAAATAAAAAATAACCAGACGTACTGTCAGGTACCTATAGTCCCAGCTACTTGGGAGGCTGAGACAAGAGGGTCACTTGAGCCCCAGAGTTTCAGGTTGTTGTGAACTTTGATTCCAGAGCACTCTACTGAGGGTGACAATGTGAGATTCTGTCTCAAAAAAATCAATCAACCAATCAATAAGTATACAGCAATGAGAGAAAGAATGTCTTGCAGCAAACTACGACAAGAAAAATGACTGCGTTTTTTTCTTTTTCTTTTATTTATTTTTTCTTTTTTGAGACACAGTCTCAAGCTGTCGCCCTGGGTAGAGTGCCCTGGTGTCACAGCTCACAGCAACCTCAAACGCTTGGACTTAAGCCATTTCTTTGCCTCAGCCTCCCAAGTAGCTGGGACTACAGGCACCTGCCACAAAGCCTGGCTATTTTTTTGTTGTTGCAGTTGTTATTGTTTTAGCTAACCCAGGCTGGGTTCCAACCTGCCAGCCTCAGTATACCTGCTGGTGCCCTACCCACTGATTTGGGTGCCGCCTGCATTTTTTTTTCAAATTACAAAAGCTACACCCTCCTCTCCACTTTCCTACTCCTGGAGATTCTGACACGTTCATGGGTTAGAGCGTCAGCTGAATAGTGCAGTGGACTGTGGAGGATGGGAGGACAGAAGAGATAGGGCAATGAGGAAGCACAGGAGCACAGCAGTCCCTTCTACCCTGCAGATCTGTCCTGGGGGACGGAAAGTTTTGGAAAGTGGGCAAAACACTGAGCAAACCCACTTGCTGCATCATTAGGCTTGGTACTCGATCACTAAGTTTGCTGAGTTATAAAGCTCCCTAACTGTTCCTATCTGTTCTTCTCAAAAGCATATTTAACCTAAAGTATTCGTAACCTCACATCAGAAACAACAGATAAAAGATAACTAGTACTAATTAAATATTAGGGCTATTTTTTTTGAGACCATGTAATTCTTTCAGACTTAAATTGTTAATGAATTTAATTGTTTATTTAATTGTTAACGAATTTAAATTGTTAATGAGGTAGAATTCACATACCAAATTCATTCATGTAAAATGTACTATTCAAAGTGGGCATGGTGGCTCACGCCTGTAATCCTAGTACTCTGGGAGGCCAAGGTGGGTGGATTGCTTAAGCTCAGGAGGTCAAGACCAGCCAGAGCAAGAGTGAGAACCCCCCCATCTCTACTAGAATAGAAAGTCAGACATTGTAGTTTCTGCTACGCAGAAGCTGAGGCAGAAAGATGACTTAAGGCTAGGAGTTCAAGACCAATTTGGGCAAAAAAGCATGACCCCATCCCCTAAAAGAATTTTTATTTATTTTTTTTTTTTTTTTTTCTTTCAGTTTTTGGGCGGGCCGGGTTTGAACCTGCCTACCCCGACATATGGGGCTGGCGCCCTACTCCTTTGAGCCACAGGTGCCACTCTAAAAAGAAATTCAAATTAAGGAAAAGTTTATGTTTTGGGCTTAACTGCTTTAAAGGCAGCTGTCAACTGCCGCCTGGGTGGGTCTTTGTGGTCAATTTTTTGGAGTTTAAATGACTTGTCCTTGAGGTCCCTTGGGAAGTACATGGCCTAATGCAGATGGAAAAGGACCAAGGCCTTCCTTTACTTAAACTATTATACATGGTTTATACTATTTATACATAAAGGGGGGAGGAAATGGGTTCAAAGTGTCGAAGGAAGTCAAACCCTTCCTTTGGTTAAACAGAATAAATTGCATTTTAAAGAGAGGGTGGCATATTCTTTTAATTCCCCCTATTTTCTGTCATGACTTGGGGACATTTTAAAGCTTTATAAAGTAAACTCTTTCTGTGGGGGAAATAAATAGGCTTTTCCCTTCTAAGAAAGGTAAGTCTCAAAGTTGGTGCGATTTGCAAGGTGACTTTGCTCCGAAAGCGCCGTCCCTCTTGGAGACGATGACGCGGCAGAAACGAGCCGGGCCCTGGACTCTGACCCTCCGGAGGCCTGTCCGGCCCTGCCGGTTTCCTGGAATGCTTCGCTCCGCCGTCACGCGGCAATGAGGAAAATCCCTGCGACATCAGCGGGACAGCTGCCGTCAGGGACAGAGGCCCCGGCTCAGCGGCCCCAGCCGCGGGGCAGGCGCTCCGGACAGGGGCCGCCGGGGGGCGCCAGCACCCGGCCACAGACGCCCCCTGGGTCCGGCCAGAGGCTGACAACGCGCCGATCGTGCAGACGACAGTCGGGCAGGAGCATTTGTGTGTCATGAGAAAGGTGGGGCAGAGGTGACTCAGGGAAAGGCTGGTTTCCCCTAACACAGGCATGTTATTAATCTCATCGCAAGTGCTGTCAATCACCCGGAAAGGTCCCGAATGTGCCTCCCTTCCGCTCCCGTAGCGGTGGAATGCGCTGCCGCCGTCTGGATGCCGCAGAGGCGGGGGCGGAGGCGGCAGGAAAAGTACCAGACCCGCCTGCGCGGCCCCGGAATCCCCGCGGCCGAGAAAAGCTCCCCCCGCAGGGAAGGAGGAGAAGCGCCTCCGCCTCCGAGGGCACCTTCCCTTTTCACCCAGCCTGGAAGACCCTGGGGAGACAGAGGTGTTGTTGGCAGAGCTGTGGGTCTCTCTTGTAGCTGAACTGGTGAGATCATTAATAGCTATATGCAAAATCCTTTACATAAGCTACCAACTGCAGTGCATAACACAACTACAATTAATCAATGAATAACAATAGTTGTGAACATGTAGTTTGTGTGCAGGCCCTGCACTAGGACCTTGTCAGAGGGAATTGCCTTGACTCTTAACCCCTCTATCAGAGCAGTATTTTCAGCAGGTCCATTTTACAGTAAGAACGCGGCCTCAGAGTTGAAGCACCCAAGATCACCCAGCTAGTATGAGGCAGATACAGGACTGAAACCAGTGTGTCTGTGACTCTAGACTTTAAGCTGTGGCTGGAAAGGATGACCTCATTCTGTTTTCAAAAGCGAGTATCTTTCCACTAGCCAGGTTGGGATTGCCTCAGGCAAGTATGGAATTGGGGAAAAAAATGAAAAAACAATCCCTCTTCCGCCTGCCCCAGGCTGGGATAGTGTGATTACAGTGTAGGGGTCCCCCCACTCAGGTCCTGTTCACTCAGGCACAGGCTGGGTGAAGGGGGACTGGACTTGTGACCTTGTGGAAGTTGAATTCTAGCCACCCTCTCCTCTCTGCAAAGCCCATCTTCAGGAGAATAACTTTGCCTACCATTCCCAGATTCCTAGCCCAAGCATGAATCATGAAATAATCAGTTTAATTGTAGATTCTTGGGGAACACACACCCCCCCAACATACACATGAACTGCACACCTGCCCCGGGTACACAGGAACCTTTTGTTAGCAAAGAATCAGCCTAAGTCACCTTTTTTTGCTGTTATACATTAAATCTGTAAAATTCACTTATTTTTAAGGTGAACAGGCAGGCATCAGGATCACCAAAAGCTCACTGGGTCCCATCCCCAGAGTGGTCTGGCTGGGGACCTGCAATTCCTAGGCGCTGCTGACACTGCTGGCTGGGATAAGACCTTTCAAAACTACTATGTTAAGCTGTGGAAGCTTTAACTTTGTCTTGTTTGATTTTTGTTTTGTTTTGTTTTGTTTTTGAAACACTCTGTTGCCCAGGCTAGAGTACAGTGGAGTCAGCCTACCCCACAGTAATCTCAAACTAGCCTCAAAGATCCTCCTGCCATGATATCCTCCTAAAACTTTCTCTTTTTAATTTCTAGGCACTTATCCATGCCTATTTAAATGTGATTGCAGCTGTTCTCAAGGATTTTTAAACCATTACCACTCCTACTGGTTTCCGATTACTGTTGTATTAAATTATACTCACAGATTGAGCGGGCTGGAAACAACCCAAATCATCTTACAGTTGTGAAGGCCAGAAGTCTAAGATGGGGCAGCAGGGCTATGCTTCTTCTTCTTCTTTTTTTTTTTTTTTTTTAAGACAGTCTCACTGTGTCACCCTCTGTAGAGTACTGTAACATCACAGCTCACAGCAACCTCAAACTGTGGCATCACAGCTCACAGCAACCTTAAATTCTTGGGCTTAAGTGATTCTCTTGCCTTAGCCTCCAAGTAGCTGGGACTACAGGCACCCGCCACAGGGCCCAGCTATTTTTGGTTGCAGTTGTCATTGTTGTCCAGCTGGCCCGGGCTGGATTCGAACCCAACTGCCTCAGAGTACGTGGCTGGCGCTGTAATCACTGTGCAACAGGCACTGAGCCAGTGCTGTGCTTCTTTACGGAAGTTATGGGAAAGAATCAATTTTCTTGCCTTTCCAGCTTCTCTAGAGGCTGCCTGAATTCTTCAGCTCGTGGCCCCTTCCTCTGTCTTTGAAGCCACCAACACTGTAGCATCTTCACACCACCTCCCAACACACACACACACACACCCCTCTGCTTTCATCATCACATCATCATCTTTGTCTCTGTCCCTCCTGTCTCCGTTATAAAGACCCTTCTGATTACATTGGGCCTATTCAGATAATCTTTCCATTTTAATATGCTTACTCACATCTGCTAAGTCATTTTTGCCAGGTTAAGGTAACATATTCATGGATTTCAATGGACGTCTTTAGGACCCACCTGCTGCTTAGATTCCAGTTGATGGCACAGGCCTGTAGTCCCAGCTATTCAGAAGGCTGAGGCAGAACACTTAAGCCTCAAAGTTTGAGACCATAGAGCACTATGATCACACCTGTGCACAGCTGCTGCCCTCCAGTCTGGGCAACATAGTGAGAGCCTGACTCTAAATAATTAGAGCCCCAGTCCCGCCCCTTCTGAGTTAGAGGCTTCAGTGCTCCACTGAACTTGCAGAAGGTGAGCACTCCCTGCAGCTCAGCCCCAGAGTCTCCTTCCATACCTGCCAGCAGTACCTCCAGGACTTTTCTGAGCTCACGTCCCAACTCAAGGGTGTGTACTTTCTGTTAGTGGGTGTGTTCGTGTGCTGGGGTGCCCTAACACAGTCCTGTAGACAGGTTGGCTTTACATAATGATGTGTTTTCTCACAGATCTGGCTGTTAGCCCAGCTCAAGGTGTCAGCAAGATTATTTCTTCAGGGGCTTCTCTTTGGCTTGCCAATGGCTGCCTTCTCTGTCCTCATTTGGCCTGTGCGTGTCCACACCCAGTGGCTCTCTTCTCACAGGACACCAGTCATAGTGGACTAGGGGCAGACCCTAATGACCTCATCTGAACGCAGTCCCCTCTTTAAAATCACCTGCCTCCACCTATAATCCCAGGTCCTTGGGAGGCGGAGGTGGGAGGGCCACTGGAACCCAGAAGTTTGAGCACAGCCTGAGCAAAATAGCAAGACCTTGACTCAGAAAGAAAAAATAAATTACCTATCTCCAACCACAGTAATATTCTGAGGTACTGAGAATCAGGATTTTAACATACGAATGTGGTGTTGGGGAGGGGAGAACACAACGCAGCCTAGCCCAGTGGGCGAAGACCCTGATAGATTCAGAAAATCACCTTTATTCTTACCCAGCATAACAGCTGGACTAGGCGCAGGCAGTGTGAATGCTGGCAGAAGGGCAAGCTATTAACTTTATTTCTTTATTTATTTTTGTAGGCAGGGTCTCACTCAGTGGTCCAGGCTGGAATATAGAGGCTAGCCAGTTCATAGCAACCTCGAACTCTGGGCTCAAGCAATCCTTCCACCTCAGCCTTCCAAAGTGCTGAGATTACAGGCATGAACCACTGTGCCTGGTCCCAAGCTGTAAACTTTACAGGTGCATCCTGAAACCCAGAAGTTTCAGCCTTTTTCATAACTAAATTAGGCTAGGGATGGAAGGCAGAAAAGGTCAAAGCAGCCACCTGAGTCTCAGTCTTAGGCTGTGTAAGCAGGTATCATTTGAGGTTCAGCCTCCCCTGGCCAGCTCCCTGCAGGTTTTTGTTTGATACACAAGTTCACAGCTAGTCCCCCAAATTCCACCCAGTCAATACACACCCTGGACACAGAGGAAATAAAAGTGTAGACTCTGAGTGTTTGTGTTTGATGCTCTTTGAAAGAACTGTGTGATAGAAATGATTTCATTTCCAAGGTTTGGCTGTGATAGCGAAGTCAAACAGCCCACAAGTTGAAACAAATTAGTCTTATCTCACTCTTGACTCACCTGTTCCTCTCTCTTCAAAGCCTTTTAGCAGCTGGAGTCTGATTTGTGATTATTTAAGAGTAACTGCTGTTGCAAAGTCCTTCCTGGATGTGTTGTGAGTCTTTGACTTATGTGACATTCCTCCTGGACAAACCTTTGCTACTCCATGATCAAAGTCACTAACCAACATAGCTGAAGCCCAGGCACGCCTCGTCTCACTGCACTGGGCTTCATCAATATGGTGTTTTTTACAAAGTGAAGGTTTGTGGCAACCCTGCATCAAGCAAGTCTGTCAGCGCCATTGTTCCAACAGCATGTGTCTCCTTATGTCCCAGTGTCAGCATTTTTTAGCAACAAAGTACTTTCCTTTTTAAAATTTCAGGTTAACATACAGGTGTAAACAACTAGGTTACAATGTTGGCTTTGTTAGGTAGAGTCCCTGTTGCAGTTGTGTCCTACACCCAGGAGGAGTGCCATGCACACTTACCTTTTCCCCATCAGGTGGGATCTCACTGATCCCCCTCTCCGCTCCCCCTTCCCCAACTTGAATTGAATTTTCTCTTGTGTGGGTGTTTATCAGTTTCTCTGCTGGCTTCATATAGTACTGAATACAATGGATACTTGCCCTTTCACTCTTTACTAAGAATGTATTTCAACTCCATCCAGGTTAATACAAAAGATGTAAAGTCTCCACCTTTTTTGTGGCTGAATAGTTAGTATTCCATGGCATACATATACCACAGTTTATTAACCCATTCATGAGTTGACAGACACTTCTGTTGTTTCCATATCTTGGCGATTGTAAATTGAACTACAATAAACAATCCAGTGCAAATGTCCCTATGATAAGATGATTTTTTTTTTCCTTCTAGTAGATGCCTAGTAATGGGATGGCAGGATCAAATGGAAGGTCTATTTTGAGTTATTTGAGGATTCTCCATGCTTCTTCCCAAAGGGTCTGTGTGAGTTTGCAGTCCCACCAGCACTTGCAACCTTGGGACTTTGGGATGTTGGCTATTCTTCGTTGGGGTTAGGTGATATCTCGGGGTAGTTTTGATTTGCATTTCTCTGAGGATTAGGAAAGAAGACCACTTTCTCATGCGTGTCGACCTTTCATGTGCCATCTTCAGAGAAGGTTCTGTTCATGTCTCTTGCCCAGTGATAGGTGGGATTGTTTGCTCTTTTTTTTGTTGATTAATTTGAGTTCAATGAAGTACCTTTTTAGAGGTTAACACTACTGCACACTTAGACTATGGTGAGATATAAATGTAACTTGTATATGTATTCATGCATGGATAACCAAAAAAAATCATGTGGCTCACTTTATTGTGATTTTTATTTTGTCACCCTCAGTAGAGTGCCATGGTATCATCGTAGCTCACAGCAACCTTAAACGTTTGGGCTGAAGAGATCTTGCCTCAGCCTCCTGAGTAGCTGGCACTACAGGCACCTGCCACAACACCTAGCTATTTTTTTTTTAAAGAGACAAGTCTTGGCAGCACCTGCAGCTCAGTGGGTAGGGCACCAGCCACATACACCGAGGCTGGCAGGTTCGAACCCAGTCTGGGCCAGCTAAAACCACAATGACAACTGCAACAAAAAAATAGCCGGGCATTGTGGGGGGCACCTGTAGTCCCAGCTACTTGGGAGGCTGAGACAAGAGAATCACTTGAGCCCAAGAGTTTGAGGTTGCTATGAGCTGTGACGCCACGGCACTCTACCCAGGGCTACAGCTGGGCTACAGCTTGAGACTGTCTCAAAAAAAAAAAAAAAAAAAAGGGCGGTGCCTGTGGCTCAGTGAGTAGGGTGCCGGCCCCATATGCCGAGGGTGGCGGGTTCAAACCCAGCCCCGGCCAAAACTGCAACAAGAAAATAGCCGGGCGTTGTGGTGGGCGCCTGTAGTCCCAGCTACTCGGGAG